>QODF01000084.1:2297760-2310765 GCA_024372805.1 Oostethus manadensis | reverse complement strand
GTCAAAGTCCTGACCTGAATCCCATGGAGATGCTGTGGCATGACCTTAAGAAGGCGCTTCATGCTAGAAAAGCCTCAAATAAAGCTGAATGACAACAATTGTGCAAAGATGAGTGGGCCAAAATTCCTCCAGAGCGTGTAAAAGACTTGTTGCAAGTTATGGCAAACGTTTGATTGCAGTTATTGCTGCTAAGGGTGCCCAAGCAGTTATTAGGTGCAGGGGCAATTACTTTTTCACACAGGGCTGTGTGGCTTTGGATTTTTTTCTTCCTTAATAATAAAAAAAGTTCATTTAAAAACTGCATTTTCTTCTTACTTGTGTTATCTTTGACTAATATTAAAATGGGTTTGACGATCAGAAACATTTTGTGTGACAAACATGCAAAAGAAGAAAAAGTCAGAAAAGGGGCAAATAGTTTTTCACACCATTGTAGATATATATTCAACTCCAAGAGAAATGTGCTTGTTTATGTATCAGTGTTTATGAAAAAAACTTCAAATTCATATTTTGACCTTGCAAAATACAAATTATTGAACCAGAACGACTTGCTTACTATGAAATTAGTTAACCAATTAATTATGAAAATTCAAAGTAGTTTGTTTTTAAGTGTGCAGAAGCAGGGGGTACATCGCTTCAAGTCAAATGTCTGACACGGAACATTAGGGAACCCCTGGTCTACAGCAATGTCACATGCATGCTACCTACATAATTGTATGCTGACTTTTTGTATGAATGAATCCCCCTCAAACACACACACACACAACCAGCTGCCTTTAGCTGAAGATTGAGGTCAAGCAAGCAGAATTTCTCAGAAAAGTCCAAAGCCTTTTGTCCTCCTTGGTAGCCTTTCATGCTCCACAGAAAAAGAAGTCCATTGTATTGCAGCACAATGAGCGCGCTGGCAGCCAGCAACAATTAAAGTAGCCTTTTTTCCATTCTTGTTTGGAAGATATTGTACACTCCATCTGTCTCCTCAGCCGCTTTGTGTTCGGCAGCCACGTTACACTAATTACTGATTTTTGTAGCGTCTACTTAGCAATAATGACTGTCATCAAATTAAGCACTTTTGCTTTGAAATCTGATGCATGGTGCTCCCGTGTTTATATTGTGTTGGTGTATTTTTTGCACCATGCACCCTCCATTACGTGTTAACCTTGCTCGCTGTCCCTCATCTTTTTAATTGAGCCTCCCCAGGGGCGGCTGAGTAAAGGTGTAGTTAGGCCGCTTAAAGCACGTGAATTTTGGGTTAATGATCCTTTGCTCTGAGCCGCCTGCTGTTGAATGAAGCTCACGGCCAATGGGCTTGAAAATGACTTCATTTCTCTGCAGCCCGCTGGGAGAGCTGGAAGGTGGGCGCCTAGCCTTGCAAAGAGCAGAATGGAAGGGAGCCGAGGAACACGGTGGTTGTCACAGTGGAAGTGTGTCATTGTGATGGCGCACCGGGAGGTCAATCCATACTCTTACTGAAGAGAGTCCATCATGTACTTCTGATACAGCCATCGATTCCCTCCTGCCGGGCTCCTTCTATCTGATAGAGGTCATTATAGCGGAAAAGAGCATGTTCAAGTTCGGAGCAGCCACCCGTTCCACATTTCTGTACATTGACATTGCTAATATTGGTGGGCTCCTCGGTATCGACTCCCGACCTCGAGGACCATCCGGAGCTCCCAGAGATAGACTCACAGAGCATTAGGGTGATCCAAATGAACACGTGCCTAAAGAACCCAACTTACTGGTCAAGCACGGCTTCACACAGTTGTTCACGTAAAATGGCTCGACTCTGCACCAAGTGTTTTAGCGCAGTCATAAAGTGTTAGGAAGTTTGTTTGTATTGTTTTTTCTTTCCTTTTTGTTTTTTTTTTTTTTTTTTTTTTTTTATAATTAATTATTGTTTTTTATATTTTTTTTTTATTTTTTGTTTACGCCTTTACACGTTTAGCCCTAATGTTACTATTCAGTGCTTTATTATTTGTACGTCTTATTATCAACATTTGTTAACTTCTTTTTACATTGAAGATAATAAAATCAATAATATAATTTATTACAGTATAGCATATAGAAGATAATATAGTATAGTTATACTACTAATAATGGTGATGCTAATAATCATTTTTACTTGTAAACAGTAAATGCAAGATTTTTAAAATAAACAAAAACCTGCGCTTAAATAAATCAAACTGTTGAAATGTAAAATATTAATATTTGTTGTTATTATAAGCAAGTAGACGACACGCACTTGGTGGAGACAGGGGCTTTAAAAAACATTGACTGAGTCCCTTCGTTGTTTCACCGTTACAAATGTTCAAATGTTTGGTGGCCACAGTTTGACCCTGGGACTGACTATTTATGCAATTTACTCTAGGGACCGACAGATTGTCTTGCACGTGAAGGTCCCCCGTGATGAATGCCTTCTATTTCTTGTTTGGAAGTGTTCTGTTTGTACTTTGTGCCTGCACATTCTCATGTGTGTTGTCAGGGAAACTAGTACTATGTACTCAATACTACAAATGGTCTTTAGTCCCAGCTGACATCACCAGTAAATGTGTGTGCGTGCATTCACCCCCACTACAGTGCAGCCAATGATTGAAGTGTAAGCTCTGCTAAAAGCGCCGTAAAATTTCATGACAGCGTTCCTCTCTTCTTCCTCTTGGTCGCTTGGAAATTCCACAAGTAAAAAGCAAGCTTGTGAAAACCTCATCACCACCACCATCCTTATCCCCATTTTCACAGTGGTGTGTTGGCCCCCTTCCTGATTTCTTATTTTTTTTTGCAAGTTTGTCACACTGAGCCAATGACAGTTAGGAAAATGTGATTGCCCCACCCATTAAAACATAACGGAGATTCCTTGAGATCTATCAGTCTGGAAAGAGGCTATCAAAGCCTTTCTAAAGCTTCGGGACTCCAGTGGACCACAGTGATAGCTGTTATTGTAAAATGAGGCAACAGCGGTGAACATTCCCAGGAGGGGCCGGTCAGCTAAAATTACAAAGGAGCGCAGCAAAGACTCATCCAAGAGGTCACAAAAGACCCCACAACAACACTCTGAGAACTGCACTTGCGTCAGTTGTGGTCAGTGCTCACGACTCCGCCGTAAGAAAGACGCTGGGCAAGAACGGCCTGCATGGCAGAGTTCCAAGACCAAAACCACTGCTGAACAAAAAAAACTAGGTTTGTCTCAATTTTGCCAGATCTCCTAGACCTTCAGGAAAATACTTTGCGGTCTGACAACACAAAAGTTGAACTTTCTGGAAGATGCGTGTCCCATAACATCTGGCGTAAAAGTAACGCCACATTTCAGAAAAAGATCCGTCATACCAACAGTAAAATATGGTGGTGGTGGTGTGATGGTCTGGTGCTGTTTTACTGCTTCCGGACATGGAAGACTTGCTCTGATTAAATAGAACCATTCATTCTGCCGTCTACCAAAAAATCCTGAAGGAGAATTTGTGACCTCAAATGAAACCAACTAGTCCTGCAACCATCAAGTTCCTTTCAGCTGAAGAAAAACAAAATGAGGACTTTTGGAGTACTGACCCGAATCCTATTAAAGGCTGCTGGAAACACCTCCTGTTGCTGAATAACATGAATTGCTCCACAGCGTTGTAAGAGGCTAAGTTATGGCAAATGCTTAATTGCAATTGTTGTTGTGACAAACAAAAACTAAGAAATCAGGACACTTTTTCACACCACTTTGTGTGAGACGGTAATGTGTGCCCAAGAGAGTTTTTAGTGTTTTTACAAACACATCGTCTGACTTCTGGTTAAACACACACACAGGTAGAGGTGCGGCTTTTGGGCACTCGCAGTGATTAACAGCGGCGGCAGCGGCGCAAGGCGACGAGGGGGCAGTTTGGCTCTTGCAGCAATTTGCAGCTCCATCAAATGGACGGAGGTCGAGCAGAGGAGAGTGTGAAAGGTGCTTTAGTGGGGGGGGGGGGATGAATGTATGATGCCTTCACTGCCTCCTGGCTGCAGCCTTTTTACTTTCTTATTTATTATTCTTATACAGTACTTTCTTATTTGTACTGGTTTTGTAAAGCTAAAACTGTGATTTTCCAGCGCTACAAAACATCTCCACCGCGTCACAAATGGTGCCGGGCATCCATGATAATTGCATTTGACACCAGGTCTAGCTTCACTTAACGCCCCTTTGTTCTGTTTACTAGTACGTGATAGCACCTCGGTTCATTTCCACCTTGCTCCTGGTTTTCGTCTCTGCAGCAAAACTTGCAAAGACGGCGGCAAACTGAATCATTTTCCAAGTGTTTTTGTTGTGGCGTTGCGAGGGTCACAGCAGCCTGCTCCTCAGCTCTCACCTTGTACTCTTTACAGAACCTTTTTGACCAGTTCTGGTTGTGGCACAGATGCATGTTGTCATTGGGAATTTGTCGGAAAACTAGCGGCTTTGAAGTCCATCCATCCATTTTCTTACGCTTATCCGGGTCCAGGTCGTCCTGATGAAATTAAAAATGATATTGGAAAAAAAAGAAATGAAATAATGTACTACTTAGCTACAACCAGCAGGGGCACTGTTGTTTCCCCGTCTATTTAAGTAGTATGCCGTCTAGAGACGGGAAAACATCAGCTACGGGAATGTCTGTGCAGTACAACATTGGGCATGGAAAAAGGAGTTGAGAACATTCACGGTTTGAACATGTATAGGAGATCATGTACCCTCAAATTCTTAAATTCTCTCATTTTTACAGTTGGGGGTTTAGATGGCACATCATGGGTTCTCCTGATTTTTGTGGCATGTCCACAGTGTTGTGAGGACTGGCTGTTTGTTGGTTTTCCGTTTGTGGTACTTAACCGTTTGTCTTTGTCTCTCCACAGAGGGAATCCATAACATGCCCATGGAGTCCAACTCCTTATCCATGCCCATGTCGGACCCCAACGCCTGGGCCACGGCTATGAACAATCTGGGCATGCCTCCAATGGGCATCGCCGGCCAGCCGCTCATGCCAGGTAGGCGCATTACAACACATCAATACACTGAATGAGCACATTTGTATTTGTGTTTATGTGTGTTTTGTATGTCTAAAGTGACGTAAAAGACATTTTGGGGTTTTCTGAGTTTATTAGAGGCGTAGCGGTACAGCAGATTCACAGTTTTAAAGGCACAGGTTGGTTCATGTTAGGTGCAGCCAAGGAACAAAATGCGAAACATAAAAATGCTTAGTTTTTCACCGGGATGGCCAGGTGTTCCCAAACTGGAGACTTTAGCGATGGAAGCCTGGGATGCATAAAACACTTCCTGCCGTTCACTCAATGTGTATCATGTGGGATCGCCTGTGTACCAAACCAAAAAAATTGCTTTTGTGCAAATGTTCCACTTTTTTGGCAAGTGTTATTTTCTCCCATTGTACTTGAAATGGACACAGCAGTTTTATGTTGAAAAATCTTTACCAGCGCTGCTCCATTTCACTGTTTAATTATTTGTTTAATTGAATTCATGTTTGTTTCAAGTGCACATGTGGACACCCTTATGCTTGAACATGGTGTTCGTTATAGACAATCCGTGACGAGCACAGAAGTCCAAGACACCGCTCGGGCTAAGATCAGGGGGCCGTTCCTCCCAATCACAACTCTCCAGGTATCACTGTCGTTGCCAACATGAGCGTTGAAGTCACCCACCAGAGCAAGAGAATCCCTCGAGGGAGCACTCTCTAGTACTTCCTCTAAGGACTCCAAAAAGGGTGGGTATTCTGAACTGCTGTTTGGTGCATAAGCGCAAACAACTGTCAGGACCCGTCCCCCCACCCGAAGGCGTAGGGAAACTACCCTCTCGTTTACTGGGTTAAACTCCAACGTGCAGGTTTGGAGCCGGGGGGCTACAAGAATTGCCACCCTTGCACGTCGCTCTCATTGCCAGGAACACCAGAGTGGAATGAAGTCCAGCCCCTCTCGAGAGGACTGGTTCCAGAGCCCTTGCTGTGCGTTGAGGTGAGTCCGACTATATCTAGCCGGAATTTCTCCACCTCACGCACCAGCTCAGGCTCCTTCCCGCCAGAGAGGTGACATTCCACGTACCGACAACTAGCTTCTGTAGCCGAGGATCGGACCGCCAAGGCCTCTGCCTCCGGCCGCCACCCAGCTCTCTTTGCACCCGACCCCTTTGGCCCCACCCACGAGTGGGGACCCACCTTACCTTTTCGGGCTGTGCCCGAGGCCCGGCCACCAGACGCTCGCCATTGTGCCCCGCCTCCGGATGGCTTCAAAGAGATTCTGGACCACCATCCGCCGTCTCCGGCGAGGGAAGCAGTGCACAGTCAACACCGTGTATGGTGGGGACGGTGTGCTGCTGAACTCGACTCAAGATGTTGAGGACCGGTGGAGGGAATACTTTGAAGACCTCCTCGATCCCACCGACACGCCTTCCAACATGAAAGCAGTGCCTGGGGACTCTTGAGTCGGTTTCGCCTATCTCTGGGGCTGTTGTCACCGAGGTGGTCAAAAAGCTCCTTGGTGGCAAGGCCCCGGGGGTGGATGAGATCCGCCCGGAGTTCCTTAAGGCCCTGGATGCTGTGGGCGTGTCTTGGTGGACACGACTCTGCAGCATTGCGTGGACGTCGGGGTCGGTGCCCCTGGACTGGCAGACGGGGTTGGTGGTCCCGCTTTTCAAGAAGGGGGACCGGAGGGTGTGTTCTAACTATCGTGGGATCACACTCCTCAGCCTTCCCGGTAAGGTCTATTCAAGGGTTCTGGAGAGGAGGGTCCGCCTGATAGTCGAATCTCGGATTCAGCAGGAGCAGTGTGGTTTTCGTCCTGGTCGTGGAACTGTGGACCAACTTTATACTCTCGGCAGTGTTCTTGAGGGCGCATGGGAGTTTGCCCAACCAGTCTACATGTGTTTTGTGGACTTGGAGAAGGCATTCGATCGTGTTCCTTGGGGAATACTGTGGGGAGTGCTCCGGCAATATGGGGTATCGAACCACTTAATCCAGGTGGTTCGTTTCCTGTATGACCGGTGTCAGAGTTTGGTTCGCATTGCCGGCAATAAGTCTGACCGTTTCCAGTGAGGGTTGGACTCCGCCAGGGCTGCCCTTTGTCGCCGATTCTGTTCACTACTTTCATGGACAGAATTTCTAGGCGCAGCCAGGGCGTTGAGGGGTTTCAGTTTGGTGGCTGCAGGATTCGGTCTCTGCTTTTTGCAGATGATGTGGTCCTGTTGGCTTCATCGAGCAGTGACCTTCAACTCTCACTGGACCGGTTCGTAGCTGAGTGTGAAGCGGCTGGGATGAGAATCAGCACCTCCAAGTCCGAGTCCATGGTTCTTCACGGGAAAGGGTGGAGTCCCATCTCTGGGTCGCGGATGAGGTCCTGCCTCAAGTGGAGGAGTTTAAGTACCTTGTGATCTTGTTAACGAGTGATGGAAGGATGGAACGCGAGATGGACAGGCGGATTGGTGCGGCGTCTGCAGTGATGCGAACTCTGCACCGATCTGTCGTGGTGAAAAGAGAGCTGAGCCAAAAGGCAAAGCTCTCGATTTACCGGTCGATCCACGTTCCTACCCACACCTATGGTCATGAGCTTTGGGTAGTGACCGAAAGGACAAGATCGCGGGTACAAGCGGCCAAAATGAATTTTCTCCGCAGGGTGGCTGGACTCTCCCTTAGAGATAGGGCGAGAACCACTGTCATCCAGGGGAGACTCTAAGTAGAAGCGCTGCTCCTCCGCATTGAGAGGAGCCAGATGAGATGGCTCGGGCATCTGGTTAGGATGCCTCCCGAACGCCTCCCTGGGGAGGTGTTCAGGGCACGTCCTACCGGTAGGAGGCCTCTGGGAAGAGCCAGGACACGTTGGAGAGACTATGTCTCTCAGCTGGCCTGGGAACGCCTCGGCATCCGCTGGGAAGAGCTGGAAGAAGTGGCCGGGGAGAGGGACCACTGGGCCTCCCTGCTTAGGTTGCTGCCCCCGCGACCCGACCTCGGATAAGCGGAAGAAAATGGATGGATGGATGGATGGACATGGATTAGCACCCTCCAAAGGAAAAAATGTAGCCTTAAAAATGAATCAACTTGTCTGCCCTTTTTGTGTGTGTGTGTTTGTGTGTGTGTGTATTTGTCATTTCGAGAAGTAGTTCAATGAAAGGAACCGCTCTTTCTTTCTTTTTTTCTCACAGAGTCAAAGTTGTATTTTGATCCCCCGTAGTAACCTTTTGGAGGGGGTGAGTTTATTCCTGTGTGGTAGCATTGACCCTCCATGAATATGGGAAAAAACTGCAGAGTCAGCCAAAAAGCGAGTTGCAATGCATGAGTTGTGGCTTGTATGAGTTGTGGTGAGGATGCCGTGTCCCAGTCAGACCCAGCCGGTTGTTGCCGTGAGCACCAGTCACAAAGTCAGGAACAAGTAATTGCGCTTTGAATGCGAGCACACTGAGCACGTTACATTCCCGCCCACGCCGACAAGAGTTTCAATCAGGCCAAATTAGCGGGTCTATTTTCGGGTTCTGCGTGCATGTGTTGGGGTGCTTGTGCATCAACAGAGGAATGAAAGGGGATGAAGTGAATGGAGGGGAAGGGCCACCTCATGAACATGTGGTGGTGCTTCTCCTGAATGTTGGATGACTCCACCCTCTCCCTCATCATCTTTTGCAGCTTCTCACCAAAGTGAGTAGGCTTGCATCCCTCAGATTTTAGTGTACCGAATGGAGCCCAGTTGAGTAAACGTTGCCCCAGTTTGTGCTCTCCTGGGCCTGTTTGCGGCAATTTCAAGGATTTTGTGACAGGACAGCAGTCAACTTTTTATTAACCAAATGTTTACACAGGAGATTAAGACGAGAGGACAAGACGTTTAGCTTTAGCAGCTCGTGGAGAACTTGTCTGGAGGAGCCTGTGGGTAGATGTCGGAGCCAACAATGGTGGGTGAGACACTTTATTAAAATAATGTTTGGATGACTTTTGCCTACGTCCGTGAGAACCTTTATCTAAGTCTTCCACTGCAAAACACGATTGGATGTTTGGGAACTGACCATTCAGACCACATCGGATACGTATCGGATTTTTATCTACATACAAACGATTCCTGAGTCACATTTGAAAAAGCTGTACTTGTACTTTTCACACTGACATAAAAAATCAGATACAGCAATGGCATGCGGTCAGGGCGAGGCTCCTCACAAGATGGATGATTACAGTATATACCCAAACTCACCAGGAGGTGATAAGACTTTTACAACAAAGTATCACAACTTTTCCTGGAGGATAGGCTGCGAGTGCTTCATACACCAATAAAAGGTGAGACGTTTATTTAAAAGCTAAAATAAATTGGTCTANGAGGAGCCTGTGGGTAGATGTCGGAGCCAACAATGGTGGGTGAGACACTTTATTAAAATAATGTTTGGATGACTTTTGCCTACGTCCGTGAGAACCTTTATCTAAGTCTTCCACTGCAAAACACGATTGGATGTTTGGGAACTGACCATTCAGACCACATCGGATACGTATCGGATTTTTATCTACATACAAACGATTCCTGAGTCACATTTGAAAAAGCTGTACTTGTACTTTTCACACTGACATAAAAAATCAGATACAGCAATGGCATGCGGTCAGGGCGAGGCCCCTCACAAGATGGATGATTACAGTATATACCCAAACTCACCAGGAGGTGATAAGACTTTTACAACAAAGTATCACAACTTTTCCTGGAGGATAGGCTGCGAGTGCTTCATACACCAATAAAAGGTGAGACGTTTATTTAAAAGCTAAAATAAATTGGTCTAAGATGTATCTGAAAACATTTTTTTTAACCAAAGTGAATTGTTCTCTTTTTCAGTTATCATATTTGTTTATTTATTTATTTATTAAAAACAAATACAAAAAATCCAATCTTGTCAAATGTTTTTTTTATATTTTTTTTAGCACAAAAAAAGATAAACAAGGACACAGGTGCAAAACCACTAATAATCAAATCAAAACGATCAATTTTTCACTCATTGAAAAATGTTTCTCTGCTTCTATCAAGCCCGGTTGATGTCACACCCCTGAGAGCCATACACCCCACTGTGATTGGTAGGTTTGTGAGGTCCGCACGCAACACTGTAAAAAGTGCCATTTATATAAAACTCAAGGGCCGCACTAACATTAAACTTTCATATTGAGGTGGGGGACACAAAATATCGTATCGCGGGCCGCAAGTTTGAGACCCCTGCTTTAAAGTATTCAGTAAACATGTCCAAATTGTATCCTTGCCTTAATCCTCCTGGGCATGAAATTCAACAGGGCAGCACATGTTGCTACTGGAATCCTCTTCCACTCTTACACCACTGGTGGAGCTTCTGGAGTTTACATACTTTGTGCTCTTCTACCTTCCTTCCTTCTACTTGAGGATGAACCCCGCCCTCACCCCCAGACAAGTGCTCTTCTACCTTCCTTCCTTCTACTTGAGGATGAACCCCACCCTCACCCCCAGACAAGTGCTCAATTGAGTTCAGGTCTGGAAAAGACTTTGTTGACCATTCCAAGGCACTTGTCATCTTGAAGGTGTCGTTACCATGTTGGAAGACTGCCATGCGGCCCACAGTACAGAGTGTTAGAATTTTCCCAGAGTGAACCACAGCTCCCCGTTGCAGACAGCACTCATGTGGCCCAACGCCATATTTTCCCTCCACCACGCTTGATTGTAGGCAATACAGAATTACTGTGTCATGCTACACACAAACTAGATAATGATGGCTGTGTGTTGACACAGTGGATAGCAAATCAGTGTGGCTAATACGAGCTGTACACTGACTATTCAAAAGTATATCCATTCCTATAGTGATGCCCCTGGCGGTGATATAATACCTGCCGAGAGTGAAGCATAGGGGTCCTAGCATCATGCCTGCACGAATGCCTCCGGTACTAGTGAGCCGCGGTTCATTGAGAGCAAACATGGTGGACTGGCACTTGTGTTGCTGGCTATTAGACAATGATGGCAGTGTGTTGACTCATATTCATAAAGTAGTGGAAAGCTGTACTCCTATACAAGCTGTACACAGACTACTCTATCCCTTGAGAATATACTGTAATAAAAATGATTGCTGGAACGTGAGGACTGTACTCCCTTTGTATATCATGTCATATGCAGGCTGTGCGCTTATATAATTCTTAGGCACACACACACACACACACATTTTAGCTCCTGAGCCACCCCTGTGACTTTCAACTAATCCAAGTGGATTAGCTATCGATTCTCCATCATGACTGAACATCATCTTTGCCTCCTTTTTCGTTTCACCTCTAAACAGTGTGACACAATTCACAGTCGCTCCTTGTCCCTTTCCATTTGCTCTTTGTGTGTTTCCTTGCGTACCGCTTAAAGTGTGTGTTGTCGTTCATTACATTGCCCGGCTGCTTTCGTTACACATTTCATCCCACGTTAGCCTCTTTTTTTCCGGTTTCTCCTGTGAAACCATGCCTGCAGTCAAGCGGAAGGGCAAAGCCTCCCATGCTCTTCAGCCTTCACAAAGGCGGCAATGATGACAGTTGTGGTCCTGCGGATGCAGCTGCAAGTGTTTGCCGAAAAGGTTTTGGAGCACATGTTTTCACCAGTGAAGTGTTTGACTGGAGCCAGGCCAGAGGCGGCGAGACAAGTTTGCTGTCGGGCTTACGCCCCCGTTGCCATTGTTGTCATTGATAAGCATTGCAAGACTGAAAATGTCGCTCTTCATGCATCGCCTAGCAGACATCCAAGGAAGAAGGCATTCCGATTAGTGTTTTCTGTCGTTCTACGAAAAGGCTGCAGCACAAACGACAAATAAAAAGTAAAGAAACGATCTACAAAGTCGAATTGGAAATTGGGTTTGTGTTGTATGTAGTCCAGTAGAGTGAGGTGGCCCGCTTTCTTTGTATGTTTTACCGTCATATTAGCTGCAGCCGCAATCTTCTGGCTGTCTGCTCCTTTTTTTTCTGGTTGTGGGATCGCATTCAAGCAAATTGGATTTTGTTGCGCAGATGCAACACGGTGTTGTAACAACAACAGCCCCTGTTTAAACCAAGCAGTGAGTTTATGTGGTCACGGAATCTTTTGGAACAGCTAAAAGCACGTTTGTCGAACTCGTGCCTCGGAGGGCCGAGACACTGCGGGTTTTCTCCCCAACCGGTTCCCCCAGCAGGTGATTTTTATTGATGAGCTCCTTCCCTCAAATTGAAGGTGGTGTTGATCATTAAAATCAGCTGCTTTAGTCACCAGCTGGTACGAAAACCCGCAGGGTCTCGGCCCTCCGTGGCACGAGTTAGACACCCTTGGCTTTAATGGATAGATTTTTGACATGAAGTTGTATGACATCCCCATCATTAATGTAGTACATCAACAGTGACTTACCACCCGGTTGTTCCCGTGAGTGCAGTTCTGGTCAGATTTCGATGATGAAGAACGTTGTTGCTGGGGCTACTTAAGTAAAGCAAAAAAATATGCCTTCAAAATAGCCTTCCCGAAGGCTCGCCACTTGCTTGGATTTACTTTTCTTCTTCTGTCGTATTAACACTTGACATGGACTGGCCATTGTTGTGTATGTGATAAGAACGCAAGCTCTCCAGTGATTGCAGATGCGCGAGTCAACTCCCTCAGCCATCGCATCAAAAATAAAGCCGAGTGATTTGTGAGGTCTGATTTGTTTTCAAGGAGGCCCGTTTTTGATAATTTTTCAAATGTCCAATGAGGTTGGATTAAAACGTCCTTGGTTCTGTGCCACTACGTGAAACCTGTGCATGATACATTTTGCACTCAGCTGAAAAATCTTTTTTTTTAAATATATTTTAATGCACTTCGTGTCATTTCAACCTAAGGTTTCAAATTATATATATATATATATATATGTGTGTGTGTGTGTGTGTATATATATATGTATATGTATATATATGTATATGTGTATATATATATATGTGTATATGTATATATATGTATATGTGTATATGTATATATATGTATATGTGTATATATATACATATATATATATGTATATATATATATGTATATATATATATGTATATATATATATACACACACACACACACACACACA
>QODF01000084.1:2236843-2284250 GCA_024372805.1 Oostethus manadensis | reverse complement strand
TAGTGTAATGTCATGTATTGTAGTATAATATAGTGTAATGTCATGTATTGTAGTAGTGTAATGTCATGTATTGTAGTAGTGTAATGTCATGTATTGTAGTATAATATAGTGTAATGTAGTGTAGGATAGTTTAGCGTGATGAAGTGTCATGTGGTGGAGTTTAGTGTATTAAAGTGTAACGCGGTGTAGTGCATGACACCGCAGGGCAATATAGTGTAAGGTAACGCGCTGTTGTGTAATGTAGCACAGGATAGGTAGTAGTAATGCGGTAGTTAAGTGTAGTATAATGTCGTGCAGTATAGTGTAGTGAAGGGTGATGTAGTTTATTATGGTGCACTGTAGGGGGTTAAAGGTTATTATAGTTGAATGTAGTGTAGTATGTGTTACATAGTATAGTGCAATGTTGTGTATTTTAGTATGTTATAGTAACATATAGTGTATTATACTTAGTTAATAAAGTAAACATGCAGTTAATTGTAGTGTAGCATATTTTAGTGTTGCCCCGCCCCTCCGTTGAGACGACACAGGGTAGCCCCCCACAGTCTCACAGAACCTGTCACTCTTTTATAACTTTATACCAGCATTGCAAATGCAACACTATAAAAGCGTCTCCTGTATCACAAACACATCTCTAGTTTGCTCAGCGGCAGCCTCAGAATGGGACTTCCTCATTGTCGCCACAGTGTGATGCATTCAGGGACACGGCAAACATCACCATGCGTATATTCTGATATTCTTACCACTCGCTGTGTAACTAATAATGCGGAAGTACACTATGCTGCATTTAGGTATGCTCGGAAATGATGTGCCTGGTGTCTTTAAACGCAGTCCCTCATTGCTCATCATAACGCAGTCAAAGTGTGATTCAAATGTTGTGCTGCGTCATGTGTGCCATCTTTTAGCTTGATTTAGTTTTCACTTCATGTGGAGCTGTTAATGCATGCAAGTGTATGTAATCCTGTCCTTCTTTCAATAACATACAGTAAAAAAATTGCATATATCAGACATAATTGAAAATGGCGATTAATCACGATTAATTCACTTGAAAACTGATTAATCTGGTTCATTCATTCATTCATTCATTTTCTATACCGCTTATCCTCATTAGGGTCGTGGGGATGCTGGAGCCTATCCCAGCAGTTCATTATTTTTTTATCATTTGACAGTAAAAGTGTAGTATTGTGTAACATAATGTAGTGTAGTTTGATAATACGTAGTCTAGTGTAGTATATTGTAGTGCGGTGTGTATAACTTAATGTAGTGGGAGAAGATGATTTCCTTCAGTACAGTTTCACCTGTTGGCTGCTAAAATATTCGTATCAAGCAGGGATCAGCGCCACACAATCTTCTAACGCCACCAGCTTGAACTTCTTTAACATTTCTGTTATGAATTGGAAGATTGAAGCCTGAGTCTATTTTGGACCCACCGGTGGTTTTATTTATCACGGTGATTATAAGCCTTTATTGCATTTTTCCTTCCCGGCTCCTGTCTCGCCTTCAGATCTGTTTGGCTTTTGCAATATGCCGCAGAAAGCAGTTAATCTCTCAGCCGTCCCAAAAAGAAGCAGACATCTGAAGGAACAGATGATAGGTTTGATTGCTGTCAAGGAAGACCAATTTGTCGCTGGCGCAATGGCTGTAAATTTGACTCTGACGCCAGCACGGATGTTTTTTCTGCTCGTAAAAGGAAGTGTGGCGGTAGCATTGCATCCCTCATTTGTGCCAGTCGTGATGTTTAGAATGCATCGCACTGACGGTGGTACTTGATGGCGTCGTATCTGAAGACTTTGCACACCAAACTGGTGCAAAAAAAACACATCATCCTCGTATGTGTGTATTTATGTATGTGTGTGTAACCATAAATCCCATCCAAGACATTTCTTTCCGAATGAAGTTGTTTGTGTGTAATCTTGTACATCGAACACAAACGTTACGCAACACCTAACTTCCTCCGGGGTCCTTGGTAGGGTTTGTTCTTCTTTGTTGCAAAAATCTGTACGAGCATCCCAGAGAGGCAAGTAGGTGATCCAAGGTCACCTTAGCGGTGACAGATAACACACACTCTTTATTGCAAGCTTTAATTTCAAGGTTACGCTTCTTTATCCTTGAATATCAATGAGCTCTTGCAAGTTTAACCCCTCATGAATATGTAAATGCAATAATGTGTACATAGTGGATGGTACAGTATGAATGCTTTGTTTGATTTTCTGTCTCTTTCAATCCAAACGCACACCTGCGATCTGTTCCGTTGGACCCCAGACCTTCTGTTGCCAGGTTTCTTCATTTCTGCATCTCGCCGAGCTCATGATTTGGGGCCGCTTTGGTGACTTGTGGGTTCATGCGGGGACGATTGAATGGCAGCAGCCAGTTGATATGTATGAATGTATCCTAACTTTTTCCTGGACACTCTGGATGGATTTTTTTTTTTCATCCCTCAGCAAAAAGGTCTGAGCAGTCAGAGCTGGAATCCAGAGAAGTGTCTGCAGAATGTTACCTCCCGGACAGACAGATATGTTTAATTGGGTCTTGAAACTTTTATTGCATGGGATAAGATGGACACCAACTTGCTACTTAGCTGGCAGCGAATCTGCTTAAGACGCAAAGTGTTAGAGAAGCAAACAGGAGCAGTGCAAGAAGGAAACGTGTAATTGCATCCTATGCGGGCTGTCATGAGAGTTGTTTTGCAAAGACAAAATTAAGTGAGGGGAATTAAAACGTGAACATGAAATAAGCGCAGTGCACCGACTGTAGTGCGATATGAAGAATGTCGGCAGGTTCTGCCGCATGTAGTATTAAATCCTCCTGTAAATAAAAGTTAAAGCAATGCATTGCTCTGCTTGGTGCATCTGCAGATGCTTACTGCATTCAGGTGTTTAGCTAATATCCCAGGGGGATGCATTGATGTTCATGCTGCAGATGCTTCCTATCTCGCCCCCATTGTTATAGAGCACCCTTATTACATAGATAGATGTAAAGAGCTATTATGGGAATTATGGGAATAGCATCATTCATCCGGGTCTTTGTATTCTTAGGTCGTATCGATCTATTAGTTGTGCACTCCCACGGGTACTCCCGAGGTTTGCCGCTATTCCGCGCTTCGCCTCACCATTAGCGGCGTTACCACCTGCTGCCACCATGAACTTGGTCAAGCTTAGCATCTGGGCAAGTGTATGCTGTTGCACGTGCACGGTCGTTCAAACTCTATAAATTCCTACACTTTGCGTAAAACCACGGCCACAAATGCTGCCGTCTCCTGCAAAAGTATTAACTACACGAGGAACCATATTTGCAGAATCAGCCTGTTGCTTGTCGCCGTTTTGCAACACGGGCGCTTAAAGGGTTAACACTTTGTCTGACTGACCTTTAGCTGCACATTAAACGCCCTGCAGCTTCCCCCCACCTCTGGTCAGAGATTCATTTTCCTCCTCCATCTCCTGGCTGTGAATAAGCTTACCGCCTGCGAGCATGTAGCGCCTTACGTCTGACTTCCATCTCACCTTCCCCCTCACCCCCCAGCACCAGACTCCCGGGCGGCCTCCATATTGGCCTCAATGGTCCATCTATCTACATCGGTTAGGAGAGCGTCAGTTGATAGGTTAGTCCGAACGTACTCACACGAGAGAAATTACAGTGTCGCCTTAAAAGGACACCTCCAGGTTATTGACAGTGTAGTGTTTCACTTGTGTTTTCAATCAACCCACTTTTCCATTCCAAAGAAGCACAGCAGCAAACTCTGAAAACCACCGCAGATCTAACGCATCAGTCGGAAGAAGGCAAGCTAAGAATCAAGAACGAGGCGCCCCCGTATTTACTTTTGTAGACAAGAGAAGACAGCAAGAAAACTGTCCTGTAGCAAAGAGGAGGCTGCGGAGATCAATAAACAAATACTAGACGTAGTACCTCGATCGGTTAGCCTCACAGTCAGGAGATTTGGGGGACCTGGGTTCGAATCTCCGTTGGGCATCTCCGTGTGGAGTTTGCATGTTTTCTGCGGGTACTCCGGTTTCCTCCCACATTCCAAAGGCATACAGTCTATCTTGGTTAAGAAACCTACAACGATATGAATAACAGTGAACAACCTAAAACCAGTGCAACCATTAGGTGTCTCCGATGTCCTGGAAGGTTTCTGTTTAGAATGCATTGACTAAATAAATCAGCAAATCAGTCACAAGTAGGTCACGATTACGGTCGGTGGTGTGGTTAGGTGATCATACTGGTCACGAACAAATCCACAGTCTTGAGTTCCTCTGCTGATCAAGCATGCACTTGGTCTTAAAAGTACTCCAAGACAAAGGCACAGATTAGATTGTCCAAACGCCCGCGTAAAGACGCATCCTGCACTGATTATGGGATTTCATCCTCCAATCACGTTCATCAGGCATGATCTACGGGGAGAGGAGATCATCTGCTTTGGATAAGTGATTGCTGCCACGTAAGGACCTTACACTTGAGAGGATCGATCTGGGGGGGGGTTCATTTCCATGCACGGGATGCTTTACTGTTCAGTCACCTTACATAAACACCTTTTTTGATGCTTCAGGGGTGCTGATTTAAAAATGTCGCATCCTTTTTGTATTTGATGTTGTTCTTGTTACTTCTTTGGAAAATTTCTTTGACTGCTGCCAATGATGTTTTTTTATTTTACTGTTGCAGATATCAGTGTTAGCTATTCCTTTTTTTACCCCCTTTGATGTATTGCAGCGCAGGGACGTTCCGTTTTATTATTGAGCCCGATGGAAGCGGCATTATTCAGATGTTGGCATTTCAAGCACGTTTTCAATTATTTAACATCTTACAACCGGCGCCACTTCTCTGAAACGGCTCCCTTTTCTTCGTTTATAGTAATATATTGTTATAATGTCTTCCACAAAACAGACGTCCCAACAGCACATCTTCACATGACGTTCTTGCAAGAGCAAAATAATTGATGGCTTTCTGCTACAGCGAATGGATTACGTTCGGCTTTCCGAGCCCAAACGCTCTGGCTGAACTTTCCCTACTTCTTTTGAACAGACCTGCCACCTCCGGCCACAAGAGAGCGCCCTCCGGGCTGTAAGACAGTGTTTGTCGGCGGCCTGCCGGAGAACGCCACCGAACAGCTCATCATGGAGGTGTTCGGACAGTGCGGCGACATCACCGCCATCCGCAAGAGCAAGAAGAACTTCTGCCACATCCGCTTTGCCGAAGAGTTCACAGTGGACAAGGCTCTCTTCCTCTCCGGTAAATACTCCGATATTTTTCTCTTCCATTGGTGAAAATGTTGCATTTCCTTACTCGGGTGTGTTAACAGGCAGCCTGCGGGCCAAACTTCTCACACAGATAACATCAGACTGGCCTGGGAGTTTTTGCAGCACATTCCAAAAAACAGCATGGAGATCTAGATCAAATAGAGGATCTTGGGCCTATGTTTTTGCAGTTGGTCCTTCAAAACCAAACAAACTGGATTGTCAAATATAGAGGATCCTTGACTTGCGTTTTTGTGGTTCATCCGTAAAAACCGCATTGTGCTCCCTTAGAAAAATAAGGACAAGTGTTTTTGTAGCACCACGTACAGAAAAGTGCTTCTGTCACGTATAGAGGATCTTAGACTAACAAAACCAGCAGCGTACTTCTTTCAAATATTGGGTATTTGCAGCAGAGAAGTGGTCCTGTCCAATATAGAGGATCTTTGACTAGAAATTTTGCTGTAGCTCCTTAAAAAATCCAGGGTGCTCCTGTCGAATGTTGGATCTTTGTTCAGCAAACCACCAGAGTGTTCATGTTAGATCTAGAAAAGTGCTCCTGTCAACATATTGAGCGTGTTTGACTGCCATCTTTGCGTTAAAAAGAGAACAGCTGTAGTCTGTCATATAGAGGATCTTTGACTGGCGATGTCACTTTGCTAATGTTACAATGTATGGATTTGTACTTCACACCATGTTAGCCACGAACGTCATCCATGATGACTTTGTTGGTGTTTTTGTCTAATCAATCGAGCAACGGCAGGTTTTTTTTGCAACGGTAAATGACCGGCTGGGATGCGCCGACGGCCTATTTGCAGCAACACGGATTCACACCTGCCTCTCCATAACCGTGGAAATAGAGGCTCATGGGCATTGTAGTATCCCGCACCATCTGTCTTCCCAAACTATTTAGGTGTGATCCATCAAAAGTTCAAGGTAGTCGGGATGATTAAGACTGGCCGCTAAGGGATAGGTCAGGAAAAGAACATTTTGCAATACGGTTCTGGTGCTCGTGTAGGTAAAAAAAACCAAACTAAAGCAGGTCTGTTGCCTATGAGGGTGTGTCCGTGTGACTTTGTGGTTGCAGGGTGCTGTGGAGCTCCACTTCATATATTAGCCAGTAGTTTGCCCACACACACACACACACACACACACTGCTGAAACACAGCACTCGCATGAAATATTGAAGTGGTGCTGGACTGGGATCCTAAAGCATCAGCAGTGAGCAAACGAGGGGGCAGACTGACGTTTAAACCCCCCAAACTTGGGCTCATTTCTTTTCCTGTTTGCACAATTCCCCTCGTCATTGCGACCCGCCCCCGTCCCCCACACGCCACAGTCACCCCACCCCCCGTCTCTTGAAATGAGTGAGTCACACTTGACGTCCTTGCAGCGTTGGGTTGGAGCGCATCCGCACACGTTTACCTACAGGAAAAAAAACGGCAGAATGTCAAGTGATTTGTTCGCGTGGGACTTCCGATCCGCGAGTCACCATGACTGTACGAGGTGCGAAGAGTAGATTGCTTACGTAGCGCATCCTGTTTTCTCCCGTCAACGCTACACACCGTCATGTTCTACTTATGCCTTTCGTAAGGATGCGGTACATCATGTATGGATCTGCATCCTCTTTAGACCTTAATGCAGGCGTGTGCACACTTTATTTTGTTTTGACCCAAACAAAATATGACTAAGCCATTTCTTTCCTATGTATTTGTATTACTCTAAACGTACTCTTGTTGTACTTTCATTTTAATCACATATACTGTTGGACTAAACACGCTTCCCCTTGAGGTGCTCTCAGCAAGTTTGCCTTTGTATTGGCAGTTTTGTGTTGAGCTTGGCTCTTTGTTGAACATTTTCAAATGTTCAAATAAATAAGTAATTAGAAAAAGTGCAGACTCAGCAGCAGCGTCAGGCCCGTGCAGCCTACCACCACAGCTTCAGAACGTCCTAGGGGAAACCCAGGCACACTATAGACAGTATCTTCCACCATACAGCCTCTGTAAGCTTCACTACCTTTGTATGCACCCTCTGCGCACACTACACATACGCCCCCTTCCCCTTTATATACTTTCTTACACCCGCTGTGTACCCTGGTATACCTTCCATGTGTAGACAACCGATCTACAGCGGTGTACAGCTTCTCTCTAACCCTTCACACACCACGTGTACACCTTCTCTCTGTGTATCCACACACTCTATGCATATGCTCTGTCTCTCTATTTGTATATGCATATCTTCAGACATAAAAGCAATAACAGGAAAAGGGAAAGGAGAAAACGGTGGCTGCAGGGCTGAGTGGAAGAATCAATAAGGTGTCAAACACAATTTGCAGAAGATGATCTAAGAAAGCGCACAACTGTTGAGTAAGTAGGTGGAGCCTTTCAGGTCGCCGGCTCTTCGTGTCTCTGTCTTGTCCATCTTGCTGTGGAGAGGAGCTGCAAGGTTCCCACCCCCCGCAACAATCTGGTAACATTTTGAAGGCATCATTGACAAAAAGCTTCACTCTCGTACGAGCGTGATATAAAAAGTGGACAGCTGTCAAAAACAAAGTCCGCCTCACAACCATGACTGTCACTTCCAATCGGTCTGTTTTTAACACCTTTTGGTCTGTCTCTCGCTCGGCGCTGTGACGGGTTTCAAATGTCACATCCACCAGGTTGTTTGAAGACACAACTGACCTGGTTTTAGGATTCATTGTTGTGTTGTACTTTGAGCTTCTCCCCTTCATCTCCTTGTCTCCTCCTGCCATCTGCCAAGGTTATCGCATCCGCCTGGGCTCCAGCACGGACAAGAAAGACACGGGCCGCCTCCATGTAGACTTCGCCCAGGCCAGGGACGACCTGTACGAGTGGGAGTGTCGCCAGCGCATGTTGGCCAGGGAGGAGCGGCACCGCCGCAAGATGGAGGAGGATCGTCTCCGGCCGCCTTCACCTCCGCCCATCGTGCACTTCTCAGAGCACGAGTGCAGTCAGCTGGGGGACAAGATCAAAGGTTGGGAGACAACGTTAGAATAGCGTAACAGTGGAAAAAGTGTGTGGTCCCACCTCCCTCTTAGAAAAGTGTAATAAAAATGTAATGAAGAATTGTTTTGCTCACGCTCACCACATGCATCAAATATTCATATTTTTGTATTAATTTTTACAGTATTACTTATGTCTATATTTTTCATTGGCTAAAACAAAATCTAAAGAAAACACAGCACACGTTTTTGTCTTGGGTCCCAATATGGTCCTCCTCATAAAAGTTACATAAAATCCGATTTGTTTCTCACACATATGTGGTTTTAGTGGCAGTCAATGGCGTGTGGAAATATGTGCAAACATCCCATTCCATACAACTACAAAAGCAGTTAGCCTTCCAATTAGTAAATATTTGGAAAGTCTAAACGCTCAGTACGCCACCTACGGTGTCCGCAAGTGTTAAGTAACATTTTAATAATCTTATTTTTCCCACAACATAAAAATCAGTTGAAAATAATAACTCTTTAGAATTGAAACTAAATTAAACTAAAATCAAGTAAAATAGGAGGCAACAGAAAGGTGTTGGCTGCCACCTAGTGGTGTTCTATGGTATTGCTGCTATTAATGATGTAAGTACAGTCTTTGTGCGGAGAATGACACAAGTATTGGTTTCCACTAAGTTTGCTACTTCAGTTTTGTCAGATATCTTCCTCAGATATTGAGCCGTATGTGGAAGTATTGGTTGTTACTAGGGGTGTAACGATTCGTTCACCAGATCGATTGATATTCCTATGATCCAGCTACATCTACCCGTGTTCTCCAGATTGCCATTCCAGACAACATATATCGATCCAACGATCGTTTGAAAGGTAATCGATCGATTTAATCAATACTAGGAAATAACGCATTGGGTGTACTGTTTGCGTTGGGTGCACAGCAGGTTTTATATGGATGTGTGTGTTTTTTTTAGCTATTTTAATGATACATTATACGTTACCCTCGTAACAGTTTGGTTTGTCGTAAGTCGATTAGTCATGCCTGTTGACTGGGGCGCACGGATGATGTCGTGTGGCGCTGAGCCGGTGCGCTCTGTTACAAAAGTCAGTGCGGACGTCCTAAAATATGGAATTTTTCATAGGATATGGGGTGTACTTTCATTGGTATTCATGCTTGTTAGCTACATTACGTCTTCTTCTTCAATTTGCTATGGGATTTATACTGAGTGTTGGACCACATCCAAAGTTAAGTCCAACTTGAAGCCTTTCAAACTCATGGAGGTGTGCATCAGGACGAGATAAAAGGTACGTAGCGAGTGTTAAGTGTGTGCATGTTTGTGTTCTGGTTGAATGGGGGGCTTGTCGTTTGGGAGCCACTGTTGTTCTGGCGTATGTTCCATTTTTTCTTGCAATGATAAGCGTGTTGATCAAACACCTCCTCGTAGCTTTAACAGCGTCTGTGCAAACGTTACAGTATGTAGGATATTCATTCCCTTTACTATCTATCTGCACATGAAATCGAATCGTTGTCAAAACAATCGTTGCACTCCTAGTTGTTCCCAAACTGTTTTGGGATAGTTGGGATAAGTTGCTCTCGGAGGATGTTTTGGTACCGTTCATTATTCATAGCTGTGTTCTTCTGCAAAATTGTTAGCGAGCCCACTCCTTTGCCTGAGAAGCAACGTCACACATGACGATTTCAGGATGCTTTGCTGTCGGCACGACACAGGACTGATGGTAGCGCTCACATTTTCTTCTCCAGACAGGCTTTTTTTCCAGACACAAAAACAGAAAAGGGGATTCCTCAAAAAAAAATGATTTTACCTCAGTCTTCAGGAACCAAATCCCTGTAATTTTTTCCAAAAACTGTTTTTTTTGTTCGTTTTTTTTATTTTGCTACCCTCCTTGACACCAGGCCATCTTCCAAGAGTATTCACCGCACTGTGCAAAGACTGCACTGGTGGTGCTCTGATTCCACAGCTCAATCAACTTTTGAATACAGCCCACATGCTTGCTGGGCTTTCTTGGGCCACCCAATGCCTTCTTCACACACTCACCTATGTTCACCAGGGAATCACTAACATGATGTCAGCTGGTCCTGAAATGCAGTGGAAATTGTGTTTGGGATTAAGTTCATGTTCATGTCTAAAATTCTTCGTAACCTTCTGGAGTATGCGCACATTGGCAATACAAAAACTGCAGCAGAAATTAATATTTGTGTCATTCTCAAAGCTTTTGGCCGTGACTGTATTTGCCTGTCTGTCGGCAGATATCTTGCATACACTATTTGTGCTTTGTCGGTATGTATTGTTGACAAAATTGTCCAACTCGATTTCTGGGGTTGAAAAAGACACATTTCTAGCTTACGTGTTCTGTACAAAATTCCGAATGAAATTGAGAATGACCTCTAAATTCCAATTCAGTTCTTTAATTTGAATTGCGGTTGTAAACAGGGAGCGGCATTGCAATTCATGAAATTCATGATGCGTATTTAAGATATATGTAATAATGAAGATTTACAGTATATATTTAAAACATTAATTTTAATTTGAAAATGCAAAGGTCATATGTGGGGAACCAATTCCATTATTATTTCATGTTGGTGTCTGTACTTTCATTTGGGAGAAAAATGTTGAAAGCATTCCGTTCTCAGAATGGATTGGTCTGAATTGCGCTAAATTCAATTTGACTTCCTGTAATTTAAATTCAGTTCATCTTTTGGGGTCAACAACCTCTTGTGGGGTCGAGGCAACTGAACTTCCAATTCATCCACTAAGTTCTGAGCAAAAAGTTCTATTTCTATTTCTATGGTCATCGTCATATTTTTCCTCAACGCCATCATTGGCATCTTTCTGAGGTGGTTTCACAAAAGCAGGCCTTTAAGGTATATTTTTCCAGACGTTCTTTCTTCTTCATTGCACTTGACTCTAAAATGTCATCTGTGTTTCTGGCTGAACACACTTGTTCCACTAATGAGCGCTGACACTTCCAGGTCCCAGTCTTTGCTACCTGATAACACTTCCAAGCCTCTCCATCACTGCAGTGTCTTGGCTCTCCCTCTCCTTGGCCCTGGCGCGCAGAGCTGACGCGACGCTGTTCTGAACAAGGATTTATATTTTAATCACTTGGCACTTCTGAGCGCACACATCCCAGCTATTTTACCCACAGATTCAACTTTTCCTTTGAATTTCCCAGCCAGAGGAAGGTTACCACTTTTTTTTCCCAATGCTGTGCTCCAAAAAAAAACAAAAAACAATTCCTACTTCTGATGACAAGAAGCTCACAGATGCACTTTACAAGCTGACAGTCTATAAATGGCTTTTTTCCCGTTCCCTGTGTCTGTAAGGCCATTTGTCATTTGCACACTTGTGTTTTCCCTTTCGTCCCACAGGCAAGCTATCCTTTTGCTCACCTTTGCTTTTTTATCAATTTCTTTGTTTTTTCATCTTCAGTTCAAGTCCCCCACGCCTCGATCTCATGGCCCCTCATCTCAGCGCTCTGGCAGACACGCTTTTGTGCACACATTCCATTGTGCTTATTGGCCTATGCCAAAACCAAGAAGCCTATTGATTTTTTTGCTGTTGTTGTTGCTATTGCCATGGTCATATTTACATATGTCATGTTTTTTCTCAGGGCTTTCCAAGCGTTCTATAGGTATTGTGGTTCAATGTCACAGCAGGAATCGAAATGGAAAGTACCTGATAAAAGACCACATCAAAGTTATACTGTACATAATTGACAATTTTGGGCCCTGAAAATGTGTCAGATTGGCTATGGGAAAAATAATACATGTTTGTTTTTTGTTTTTTTGAATGACCTCCTCCAAGCGTTAGGTTTTTGCAAAATTCTAAAAAAGATTGATCCAAAAAATGTAGGATTACTATTTTGGTGTGAATCACAATATGGAGGGAAGCATGGTGCTTGGCGGAGGGCTGCGTTTCGCCAGTGCTTTTCTACTTCACATTACAACAGACCAATTTGTGCCAAAATAAACTCTAAAGCAGTTTAGTATTTAAATTTAACTTTTTGTACTAAAAACATTGTGCTGTGCATAACAATCTATTATATAAACACTTATTATTGTATTATTGTTGTTGTTGTAATTATGGGCATGCCTGTAATGCACAGCATATCCCATCTTATTATTGATTTCAAAATGAAGTTCAAGGGAAGTTCAAATATATACATTATTAATTTTTTTCATTTTAATGTATTTTTTTATGTATATTGACTTTTTTAAATGTAATTATAATTTGTTTTTCCGTTTTAATTTTTGGTTTCAAACTCATTCATTCATTCTGGCCCAGACGACAGCAAGTTCGCAGAGGCGGTGCGAGTGCTGCTGACATGGCTGGAGCGCGGCGAGGTCAACCGGCGCAACGCCAACAGCTTCTACTCCATGATCCAGTCGTCCAACAGNCGGGTATGCTGGAGCCTATCCCAGCTGACTTTGGGCGGGAGGCGGGGTACACCCTGGACTGGTCGCCAGCCAATCGCAGGGCACATATAGACAAACAACCATTCACACTCACATTCATACTTATGGACAATTTAGAGTCCCCAATTAACCTAACAGCATATTATGGTCACATTGAGAAATAAATCTGAAATTACAAAATGAAGAATAAAGTTGTCACGGTATCGTCGCGGCATGGTGTAACGACCCCGAGGATGCAGAGAGCTGGACATCAGGCAGGTAAGGTTTGCTGGAATCTTTTAATAATAATGCTGGGAAGCAGCGGCAGGAACAAAACAACGATACGGGAAGAGGGAAAAAGTAACAACTGACAATGAGCCGACCCCCGACTGGCGCACGCACCTGAACATAAATAGCAGGGAAAACAAGTGCACGTAATTAACCGAGTGAAGAAATTAGGAAACGGCCCAGAAACACATGAAAACCAAAACTGTCACGATGACAAACATACAGATCGTGAGAAAAGTAGTAACGTTTTGAGGAAAAAAAGCAAGAAATTTACAAGAAAAAAGTCACAATAAAATTCACATCAATTTACCATTTAGGTGGCCTTTGGCTTTGGTCAAAGGTCATACTACACATTTTTTTCTCATAAATGTATGCCTTTTTTCTTGTAAATGTATAACTTTTTTCACGTACATTTACGACAATCAAATCGTGTATTTTAACGAATAATAATCATGATAATAAATTCGTCATTTCAGATATTTTTCAATGTGGCCCTAATACTCTAGAAGTACAAATAAATAATACATATGATAATAAATAAAAGTCTATTGGATCATATTCTTTTCTAGTTTTTCTATTTACTGACTAATGAGCAAGCTCGTGAGATACAAATCATGTTAGATTTTATATTGTCATGTACCTAATTATTATTACAACAAAATAATGAAACAACGTTCTTTCCACTTAGGCGAGATGAGACAGACTCAACGGTGCCTCTACTGATTGCACACCATTTGCAGGCATGATTAATCCTTTCTTGAAGAACAATTAATTCAGTCAATTAATCAGTGAACACATCTAACCGTTGCTCTGACTGACCATACCCGGACTATTATATGATCTCAAAACAAGACCAGAGTTGGACGGATTTCTGACTCAAGACTTTTGAGGTGATCTTTGACAATCTTTTTCGCTTCCTCTGGCCCAGACGACAGCAAGTTCGCCGAGGCGGTGCGAGTGCTGCTGACATGGCTGGAGCGCGGCGAGGTCAACCGGCGCAACGCCAACAGCTTCTACTCCATGATCCAGTCGTCCAACAGTNGAGGCGGTGCGAGTGCTGCTGACATGGCTGGAGCGCGGCGAGGTCAACCGGCGCAACGCCAACAGCTTCTACTCCATGATCCAGTCGTCCAACAGTCACATCCGCCGGCTGATAACGGAGAAGAGTCAGCACGAGAAGGAGATGGAGGAGGCCAAGGACAAGTTCAAGACGGCGCTGTCTGGCATCCTGGCTCAGTGTGAGTTCCACCATTCCTTTTCTAAACTCTTTCCCGGGATTTGATGGGTGTTTGTACTGTGAGGATTACGTCAGAAAAGGGAGTCATTCTTAAGGCATTGTTGTGCACAAGAAAGGGAAATGACATTTTTGGCTTGTAAGTTTCCCATCACGAGTGACATGAAATGCTGATGTTTCTGCGAGACTGTGGCGCACAAAGCACCGAATCCTGCAAGAGACGTAAGTACTTGTTGTTGCGTATCACTGCTTCTTGTTGGGACGCCGGCAAAGAGGTACGTTTAGCAAACAAGTCACTTTTAGGACTTTTTTAAAGACATTTTTTTACATGGCTCAAACATTTGATACAAGGTCTCAAAAATGTTGGATAATGAATATTGCTTATGTTTCTGTCTAGCACTGAAAACATTGGGAAACCCAAGTCGTGCGTCTTATATGTTTGTGTATGTGTGTCTACTCCTGAACTGCTGCACGCTAAAGGGTGAAAATGTGTCTAAACATGCACTTTCATTGTATTTTTATCACAATAACGTCACATGATGGTGCCGTAATTCATCCCATTAAGTCAGGCAGACTTGAAATTCCTTGTAGAGTTCAAGCCCTTCTACCGGATAACACGCGCGGGCACTTTAGGGCGGTGCTTCTCAAATAGTGGGACGGGCTCCCTGGGGGGGACGCGGTGAGCTGTCAAGAGGGCGTGAGAGGCAGGGAGTGTTAGTGCAGTCTGCCCAAGTTCAGTCTGTACAGTATAGATTCATGAATAAATATTATTATTTTCTGAATACTGGTTCAAATTGTGGGCGCGTGAAAAAATGTCTGTCCAATAGGGGGGTCCATGACAGAAAATAATTGATTAGTCAAATTCTAAACTAGGCGTGTTAAAAGTACGGCCAGGGAGCCATACGTGGCCAATAAATATATATATATTTTTTTTTGGCCCCCAATTTTTTTTAAAAAAAGCAACCGAAAAAAATGAAAGAACAACAGCAAATTTACCAATATAAAAACTTAATATTTACAAATAATGTAACATTATTAAGATATATATGTATATTTAGAATTTTAAATGCACAAAATTGAAACGTTAAAGTTGTCGTATAATGACAATTAAGCAAAAAGGGAAAATTTATCATATTATGTGAAAACTTTAAAAGTAGAGCTGTCAAAAAACGTATTTCAATAATTACGTTAAAATCTTCAATTGCCAATAATGCATGTCAAGCCACAGGTCTCTGTTATGACAGCAGACAAAGCCACAACGGTGTCCCCGCAGAGTCTGCCACAGAGTCTGCCACTCTTTAAGAACTTTATTCGGACCTGACCACATGAACAGCAGTGAAAAACCAAATATATATATATCTCAAATATATCTCCACTCAAAACACCTTTTGAGTTTTCATATGCGGCACTCAGTGGAAAAAGTTTGGACACCCCTGTTCTGAACCCATCCAAGCACACGCAAGCAGAATATTTTACAGTTGGTGTGCCTGCATTTCTTTAAGAAAATGAACAAATTCCAATTTAAGGAGACAGATCCGTGGTTTATTTGAATTAATTTGGGTAATATGAGTTGCACTGTTGCACCAAAACCAAAGCAAATCCACTTCATTGAATGTGCAGCGCTCCAAGCTTTACAATAACAATTAAATCCCTAAACAACAATCTCGCCTTTCCAGAAACACTTGTTTTTCTGGCTGTAAATAAATAAATAGTCCCAACATGTTCCTACCCAAAACACATGAAGACTCCCAGCCATGAAAGTCTCCATGCTCTCTTTGCCTTCGATATCGATCAGATCCATCAAATTACAGAGTGCTGGGACGATGCTATTGATTATCCCCGGGCGGTGCTCGCTCTCCGGCTCGCTCGCTCTCAACACAGCATACACGCTTCTTATCTGGTGGTCTTATTGACTTCCCCTGTGTGCGCGTTTGGGCTTATGGGACGCGCAGACCACCCGCACTGTACTCCATTACCGCCCAACATGAGCAGATTGGGTCATTTAAACTGAAAGTCTTCATAATGTCTCATCCTGCACTACAAATAAATCTAATTGAAGGCTTCAGTATTAAATAATCTGTTGCCAGCATTATCAACATTCAGGCATTTTTATGTATGATAGCAATATCATTCAACCAATTATAATTCAACCATTGCATCATTCATTCATTCATTTTCTATGCCGCTTATCCTCATTAGGGTAGCGGGGATGCTGGAGCCTATCCCAGCAGACTTTGGGCGAGAGGCGGGGTACACCCTGGACTGGTCGCCAGTCAATCGCAGGGCACATATAGACAAACAAACATTCACACTAATGGACAATTTAGGGCGGCCAATGACAATAACACGCTTGTTTTTGGAATGTGGGAGGAAACCGGAGTACCCGGAGAAAACCCACGCACGCACAGGAGAACATGCAAACTCCACACAAAGATGCCCAACGGAGATTCGAACCCTGGTCTTCCAGATCTCCTGACTGTGTGGCCAATGTGCTAACCACTCAGCCACCGTGCGGCCACCATTGCATCATTAAACACTAATTCAAAACGGACACATTGTTTGATGACGCTGTTCTACAAAGAAAGTGAGGATGTCCGATCATTGGGTGTTTAATTTGTGTAAACAAAAGTGTTGGGACACCTGGCCATTGGCTAGGGTACAGCTACAGGAAAATGGAAGATAATAGGGAGCCATAATATTTATAATAATAATAATAATAATAATGGCTGCTCTGCCAACTATTCATTTTGTTCAGATGCAGGAGCTGTAAGTTTGTTCTTGTTCAATGAAATAGGCTAAACTAGCATGATGGTTATGTCATCTAAGGCTGTCTAAGCATTTGTTCATCCATCCATCCATTTTCTATGCCGCTTATCCTCATTAGGGTCCGCGGGGATGCTGGAGCCTATCCCAGCTGACTTTGGCCGGGAGGCGGGGTACACCCTGGACTGGTCACCAGTTAGCATTTGTTACAAACATGGATTTGTGGGATTTATTACACAGCATTACCAACAATATGTTTGGCTTTTATAATAAAAAAACAAAACAACCTGTGAGTCAGGTTCCTAATCTAATAAATGATAAAACTGGAAAAAAATGGTAGTGCAAAATACTTTTAGGTTGGACTCATCATGTGACATGGTTATAGCTCAATTTGTGGTGGGATTTGGAATATATGACATTTTAAACTATCTTCCAACACAATAGTAATTTATTGACTGTCCCTAGTATAAACAGTGGCATGGTCTGTGCGAGTTCCCCGCACCATAACACAGCAGGCCGGGCACAGTGAGGGAGAACTACTGCTGTACCAACGGGGCCGAATATCCAACATCCAGTGTAAAAATTAACTTCCCCACGGTACGGCGCATGCATGTCTGCATGGCGGTGTTGCGCTTTCTTCTTCTTCCGGGTGGCAACCAACTTTGAGGCGTATTTACCGCACCTACCATGTTGGGAGCCCAGAGTTACAAACATTATACTGTAACCGAATCGGCCCGATCTCGTGGCGAAACCAGATTTTATCACTACAGAGGCTCGGCAGCCTATCCCGATCCTGAAGATCGGATCAGAACATGCCTAATGTCATATCTCACATTGGACAACTGCAGAATGACAGTGTATACTGTATGTAAAAAGTGGATGACGTATACAATAGCGGTTCTGGAACCACACGGCTCATCAGCTTTCAAGCTACAGACACACAAAAGGGCAGATAACTAAAAGCATTTAAACCTTCCACATTCAGTATTAGGGCTTGAACACGCTTGCAAAACACTATTGTGAGACGCCTGACACTACAGTACAGATCCATGAATTCATCAAGCGGTGTAACACTTTCGTCCGTACCCCACCATTCAGCTGCAAGCCGATGCTTTGGCATCCACAGGTAAGCCGAGCACATGCTTAATCACGCACGCACACACACGCACACCTGCACACACACACACACACACAGTTTTTTATATAGAGCCCTATAGTTGACGCCACTCTCTCGCTCCTCTGCTCCCTCCCACCTGCCCTCTGTCTCTGTCTCTGCATCTCTGGATGGTCTCTGCTCCTTGCTCCCCTGCGTCCCGCCACAGTTGAGCAGATTGTGTCTGTATTCCAAGCCGCTTCCAAACAAAAGGCATGGGACCATTTCTCCAAAGCGCAGCGCAAGAACCTGGACGTGTGGCGCAAGCAAGCAGAGGTTGGTACGACTTTTCTTCCCGTTTCAAATGACTGTTGAGATGATTCATGGACGATTAGAGCGTATTGTCTTTCTTCCTCACTATGCATTGGGAAGTTTTTCATGTCTTGAGTTGATAGTGAAAGCACTACTAAGAGCAGACAGGTGAGCTCTACAGACTCCTTGTTTGAGATTAAGTCACTTGACATCGAGCCCACAGAACATCCAAACCTGTGCCCCATTCACTGCCTTCCCCAGGTCAGGAACGATCTCTCGGGTGAGTTTTCATAGAGATGTACATCGTTTTCAGCTGTAGAGACATTATTCTGAATCTAGTGGTAAATCATCATGATGTATCTCACATGCCTGGACTTGTTGGGTAAGTGTCTTTGTTCTTCAGCAAATGCAACATGCTTTAAATGTTTATGCAACCAAAGATATGACAAACTCGCACAGTAGAAGCAGCAATCGACTCTTTTTAAAGGTAGGTGTTGCCGAGGTCAACTCTTTCAGAATTGCCACATGAGAGCCGTAACACAGGAGCGGGTATTTACCGGCTTTGGCCTTTTACACAGAACCCATCCAACCCAGTCGTCCCGCCTCTGTTATTCCAGCTCTAAAGGCAGGCAAATTGTGGCGTGGATTGTTACAGCTCTCATGTGCCAATTTTGCAGAAAGGCAAAGGCAGGAAAATTGCTGTCTCTGATTGTATAAAAGGAGCTAAGCTAGTACTGAGTATTAAGTCCCGGCGTACACAAGCAGACCGCCTCCTTTGGTACAACTCTTACAGTACCTCCTATCAGAGGCGGGAACATTGCAAATTCCGTTGTTACAGCTTTGATGCAGCAATTTTGTGTCATTTTTGTATGAAAGACGCTGCACTGTGGCGGCATTCTGCTTCTGTGGGAACTGTTACTACCTCCAAAGAAAAATAAGGCACATAAGCGTAAGTAAAAATTAAAAAAAAGACTAAAAAAGCCATTTCAGACGTAAATAAAATCAAATAAATGTGTTTACTAGCGGACCTTAGTGGCAGGCGGACAGATGTCTGGAGGACAGGAAGTGACGTCGGGTTGACTGGCGACCTGTCCAGGGTGTACTCCGCCTCTCGCCCAAAGTCAGCTGGGATAGGCTCCAGCATCCCCTAATGAGAAAAAGCAGGATAGAAAATGGATGGATGGATATTTATATATAATATATACAGTACTGAACGAAACATTTGAATATCAAGTAAAAGTTGTTTTATTTTGGCAATTTAACATAAAAAAATGAAACAAAACTTGTTGTAACTCTGCTGATTAAGATGTTCAGCTTATAAAAACCACAAACTCAAAAATTTTTAATTTTTTTTAAGACCTGATCAGCAAAACCCAAAGAAAAAAAACCTTGAAATATATTGATTTGCATTTTATTTGATTATGTAAAATGTCAAATTCACCTTTTAAGTTGAATTGCAGAAATAGAACAACCCTTTCAGGATATTCACATTTTCTGGGTAGTACTGTATATTATATATATATATATATACGGTGTATATACACACACACACACACACCATGCCTCGCGCCAAAGTCAGCTTGAATACGCCCCTGCGACCCTAATGAAAGATAAGCGACATAGAAAATGGATGGATGGACTTAGCCATTTTTATGCAATTATATGCTTTTTCTTTTTTACTAATAATAGGCTGCACAAAAGAGCCATCATTTATTAATTACTTTGTGAAAAAATGTGTAGAGGGAGGGCGCAATGTTTGGGGACGACTGTATATGAAATATCTTATCATATAGCATACTACATACAATTTCTCTTCCGGATCATTAATATATATCTATATATTAATATATATTACATATAATATTTTATATGAATTAATATATATATATATATATTGTCGGTACAGCAATTATTGTAATTGGATATATTTAAATTTTACATATAATATTGATGTTTTATTTCATTTAATTATATATTTTATTACCGTCATTTCCGGTGTATAAGATGCTACTTTTTAAAAGAAACTTTTAACCCTGAAGTTTATACAGCGGTGCAGCTAATTTGTGGCCTTGTTGTAATTTTTTGACATCTTCTTTACTTCAGAACTACAACTCGTCGATTAAATACTGCGCCTCTTGCAAGTCAACGAGGAAACGGTAGCTCTTTCTTTGGCAGGAGCCAATCATGAGCTATTAGGGAACTCACAACGAGCTTGTCAAGTATTCAATATACTGTAACAGTCTGACTCACGGTGTCACTTTAGGAAGAATGCTAAAATCCTCACACAGCGACTTAACACTCAGGTAGCTTTGAGATATACAGTACTACCCAGAAAATTAGACTATCCTGAAAAGGTTGTTGTCTATCTGCAATTCAACTTAAAAGGTGAATTTGACATATTATAATCGATGAATATGCTAATCAATAGATTTCAAGGTTTTTTTCTTTGGATTTTGCTGATCAGGTCTTGCAGCTTGAAAAATTTTCCCAAATTTTCTGAGTTTGTGGGTTTTTGTTTTTTATAAGCTGAAATTCTTAGTCAGCAAAGGAACTGCTTGAGGTAACATCTTTTCCTTGATATTCACATTTTTGGGGTAGTACCATTTGATGACGTGGGCATGTGTGGCTTCTATATGTACATACTTACATACATGTATGAATATGTCTGTGTACAAATCTTTTTTTCTCTCTAAATTTAGTGGGTGCAACTTAAACAAAAACTACGCTGTATGTTGTATGTATTATACTGTATTTTGTTATTATATTTTTTGATGTCACATTAAAAGTTTCTCCCTTATAAGTAAAAGAAGAAGAAGACCGTACAGTACCAAATATTGTTCCCTGTCCTCTTACAGGCGACATTAAGAGTATTTGATCTGCAATCCAATACAAATTGGGCTGTGCTTTTAGTTTTGACAAGTACAAATGGCGTGTGTGCTGCCTATACAGCACATGTCGTTCTGCAAGTGTTTGTCCTCTCCCTCACTTCTCGCTTTTATTTTCTCCCTGTGCTGTTGGCAGCCAGTCGCAGATAAAATAAAATGCGAGAAAATGACAAGGACACTTCTTGCTCAATAATGTGCCTCGCCGCCGCTTAGAAGCATTTAGCCGAGCCACGGAGCCAAATATCTACTTTGACTCAGCTAATACATTCTGTGCGAGGAGCACACAAGAAAAGAGGAAAGGGACGAGGTGAGTGAGTTGTACGTGGTCTCTATGATTGGCTGGCCTGGAGGTGAAGCATGGGGAGACGGGCGAGATGCAGCTCCAAGGCATGGTCAACACTTCAGGCGCCTTCCTCTACTTGTCTTTTGGTGTGTACACACAGCAGATGGTTGTGCGTGTCTGCTGGTGTGTGTGTGTGTGTGTGTGTGTGTGTGTGTGTCTGACCTCTGCCGTCGGGCTCCGTCTGAAAAATGTCAACTGACAGATGGCTGGAAGTTTATTTACTTTCAGGCGCATTTGTTTTGCTCCCTTTGGCAGTTTGCATGGGGGGGGGGGGATATTTTATTCAGTTTATTGATTTAAATCTTTTTTTATGACAGCGCATTTATTATAAACGGCGTATGAACGTGAGTTCCATTTAGCCAACGTTTGCAGGGAGTGTTGATTGTCTAGTGTGTCATATAAGACTCACGTATCTCAGAGTAGTCACAGATGACGGATGTCTTGACGCAGCTGAGGTAAAGTAGAGTGCGAGGCTACTACTGGCATGGAAACAGGAGTTGAGAACATTCAGCTAAAGATGAAATAGTCTTTCGAGCAAATGTCAGACGTTTATTCTTGATGCACCATCCTCCCTCCAAAATCCACAGCACATCATCATCACGTTCCTCAAACTCCATGAAGTAGGAGGTAGCCTGCTGATGAACATTCTACTTCATTCTACTGAGTGGCTTTGTAGTTATGTGTGATCAATACAGCACCAACAAACAGCTACACCGTAGCCTAGAATGGTCAGCGAAAGAAGAACGCAAAAGTCACGTCCTTCAACTCACAGTGTGGGGAGACGGCATTTAGGTCACTCCGAATGAGGTGCTCTCAGGTGGCAGAAAAAGCCCAAATGGAATTTTCTTGCAAAACATTTTAAAGAGGACGCAGACAGCAGAAGAGCACCTGAGGCCAGACAAAGGAAAGCACGAGCAACAAGTAACCCGTTGTTACGCACAAAAGCACAACAACAACAACGGTAGAAGCTTCCCTTGCTGAGCAGGTAAGAACAGGAAGGGAGGCCACGCACACCGCCTTGTGCTCTGAAGAAGCCGCTTTTCTCGCTTTGGGATTGATTGAATGCCATTTATCACCGCAGCCCGCCGCATTGTCGCACCCGCCACGTCCGTGCCATGGTAACCCCCGTGTAACCGCCTACTAATGGCAGCTCCCAGCAGGGGGTAAGCGCAGCACTTCTCACTTTTTGCCCGCAGTACTCACAAGGCCTCATGACCAAACAAAATCTCTCGAAGGACGCGCACATCCTTTTGATGCCGTCATTAGCGCAAGCGTTGCCGGCATTTATTCCTGCATTATAAATAACCCTGGTGACAACGGAGCACGCGTCATGCTTTCTCGCCCTAGATGAGTGTTTTTTCCGAGCACATGTGCCAGAATGAAAAGCGTCCTTGTCATCTTTACTCGTCTACTCTATCGTTCCCTCACAACACCAGCAGCACTGTGAAGTCAAAGCTGGCCACTTCATCTTAAGTCTTGACCTGTCCCTCCATTCTTCTTTTGTTTTGCAGGAGATTAGGAACATGCACAACGAGCAACTGATGGGCATCCGGCGCGAGGAGGAGATGGAAATGTCTGACGATGACATGGAGGAGGCCCCGGATAGCAAGGACTCTGAAGACTCGGGTACGCACCTGCTGCCTTTAATGGTGCTTTTCTAACGTAGCGCACTATAAAAAGTCCGAGCTCTCCGTTGTGCCGTTTCTGGTCAAACCCGTCCAACAAATTGCACCAAGTGTGTACGCGAATGAGATCGATTAAAACGAGGAATATCTGATGATGATGGGGTTCTGCTCCACTCGACGACAAGCTTGCTAGCTCAGTATGTCCTAGTCTGGTTTTGCAGGTTTTGCCTTTTGGATGTAAGTATGCACTTTATTGGGATGTTTGTGCCGCATAGAAATGTGCAGCTTTCCAAACTGTGTTGTAGCCAGTCTTATTTTACTGGATTCTTACTGGTGCATTTATTGTGACTTTTGTTGAGACAAAATGTTGGCACTTTTTTTTATAACTTGCATTGCATATTGCAGTATTCCTATTTTGCATAATCTGCGTTTGTGAAATGCATCCGGTGATATCACAGTAAAAGAAGGATAATGTTTTCATTACACAACATTAGTTTGAGGGAAGAGCTGCTGCCTACATCAGTATTGATAATGTGGTATGTTGGATATCTTTCAGAAAGTCAACATTAAGCATCTGTGATTATAGCTCATCTATTTTGATATCACTTCATTCCAATAAATGTAATTTATTTGCTATAGCAATATTTACAACCACACTTTTTGCACCATTTGTGGAAAATGGCCCCCAAAAAACGTTGCTCCTGACCTGTTTACATTTCAGTTTTCCTCTAAGACCCTGCAAGGCAGCCGCTAAACCACAATGGGATTGTTCAGTCCAAAAAAGATCATGTTTTTTTAAGGACCACCTTCAGACCGAAACCTCTCATGCTTGCAGAGAACTCGATCCGAGTGCGCTGAAGTGTGCACGTGAAGCAGTCCAAAGCTGTTGTCAACTCCGGGTAATAGAACAAGGTGGCTTTTCCTGTTTGCTGAAGCCACAAAAATTAACAGCGCCGCTAATCTGCCGCGCTTGAGTCTCAACCACACACACAGACAGGTTCCTCTTAGCAAATAATGGCCCAATTTATCCTGTTAGCTAATAGGACCTGTTCGCTAATCCCAACAGAGATGTATGCAAATGCCTTTACCTTTTGCAACCCTTCTCAACGGCTGTCGGTAATGAGCACTCCTGTCAAACGCTTGCCATCACCTGGTGATGGCGGCTGCTAACGCGAGCCGGTTATAGCACTCACGCTTGCTGACCTTTAACAATACATCTGTGGTTATTATTATTCAACAACAACAAAAAACCCCGCTGTTGTGACTCAGGGCCTCTTAGGAGCCAATCAATGACCAGCATCAGACTCCACCTCAGCATAAGGTACAAGCTGCTCGCGTGCACATGTAGCATAAACCCCATCATGGATGGCCTGCAGGTCGACAGCGGCGTCCTCTAAATGAACGAACGGAGGGAATCGCTCGGAATCTGGCCAAGCGTTTGACACCTCCTCACACCGCCCCGATGGACCTATCAGATCAATNACCACACACACAGACAGGTTCCTCTTAGCAAATAATGGCCCAATTTATCCTGTTAGCTAATAGGACCTGTTCGCTAATCCCAACAGAGATGTATGCAAATGCATACATCACCTTTTGCAACCCTTCTCGACGGCTGTCGGTAATGAGCACTCCTGTCAAACGCTTGCCATCACCTGGTGATGGCGGCTGCTAACGCGAGCCGGTTATAGCACTCACGCTTGCTGACCTTTAACAATACATCTGTGGTTATTATTATTCAACAACAACAAAAAACCCCGCTGTTGTGACTCAGGGCCTCTTAGGAGCCAATCAATGACCAGCATCAGACTCCACCTCAGCATAAGGTACAAGCTGCTCGCGTGCACATGTAGCATAAACCCCATCATGGATGGCCTGCAGGTCGACAGCGGCGTCCTCTAAATGAACGAACGGAGGGAATCGCTCGGAATCTGGCCAAGCGTTTGACACCTCCTCACACCGCCCCGATGGACCTATCAGATCAATACTCCCCGCAGGCCCAGTAAGTGTTTATGGGCGGTGTTTCCTAATGCAACACATAAATACATACAACTAAGCTAAGGGTCTTATCTCCTACGTCCACTCCAGCGTGTTGCAATTTCCCGAAGAGCTCATCCAACATTCCCCACCCCACCCCCATTCCTACACTCCGCTCCTCTTTGGAGCAGAGCCGTGCCGATACAATAACCCCCCCTCAGGCTGCGCTCGATAGGTCGGATCATATGTCCAGAAGAGATCTGGCGGACAAAGCACTCTAGGATTACCCCCATCTTTTAGCCGCCCATAATCTGTTGTTGATCACAATTTGCGAGGAATATTGAATTACCAGCCATCTGGGATCGGCTCCAGCTAGCCGTGACCCTGCTTGTGATAAGTGCTTTAGCAATGGGGTGGACGCATGGATGGATTTTGCTTTGCCACGGTTGGAACCATCCTGCAGAGGGGAATACCGAGCAGGAAAATTTGCATTTGCATGTAATTGTAATGGATGCTGTAGAAGAGCGGAATATCGCTGTAGGAGACAAAAAGTGATTGAAGAACATAAAAAGCACAATGAGTATGTCTAGAACCTCAAATGAACTTTCTTCTGTTCATTTTTTTATGTCATAAATGAAACAAGCCACCTGTTTGCGCTTTGAGATGGTGAGAGGCCCACAGTAGCACCCACTGCTCGTCGAGAAGAGCAGTATATGCTGTCTTGTCAGACTCCGTTAGAAAGGCCACCATTTTCACGTGTCTTGTTTATCTGATAATGATTTTTAAGATGTCCCATTTTGTTCGGCAGGCGCTACGAAAGTGCTATAAAAGCAAAACCTATACTTTCTGTCACATCTTAATAAATCCACCAAATGGAAAACACACAGTTATTTTCTTCAACACACAAGTTCACACACCTTTGCCCTACTAAACCAGTAGGGGACATCTCACCCTTTTGAGAGCCTCTCTGTTTTAGTCTCCAAAAGTCCCTCCACTAGATTTGTTGGCAGTCTCTTTTTTGAAAATAGTCTTATTACATGCTAAATATAACTTAGTTGGCAACATTGATCCCTCCTGCAACATCTTCTTGTTCTATGGCAGACCAGGTGCGTATGAGATGTGTTACACAGACAGTTCCATTAAATGTCTTTGTGAACAAGGGCGAACAGGTGGTGACTCTTAAGTTTGCTTCACGAGTTCAGTCTGTACAGTGCAGATAAATAAATAGATATTATGAGTTTCTCAATAGTATTTCAAATTGGGGCGGGCGCGGGGAGAAAACATTGACAGAAAATGTGGGGAGAAAATCACAGAAAAGAATTGAGGACCACGGAGGGGTGGGCAAACTTTTTGACTTGACTTTTGTTACCTAAAAAATTAGCCGGGGGGCCAGACCATATAGTTGCTACACGCACACAAAACTGCCCAGCTGGGATTATTTGTCTTATTTTATTTAAGTATCATACAATCTGCTATATGTTCTTGTGTCCCTTTTTTCAGGCTGCCTTTAAACATTAGACCACACTTAACAAAATTGAAGTTTACAGTTTTTCCCCACTGAATATGTTGACACTGCAGGTCGATTCTGATTTCTGTACTCATATGCGACCTGTATCTGATTATTTTTGCATGTCAGTGTGAATTTTTTCAAATGCGACTCGGTCTCGTTCATATGTGGCTGTAAATCAGATACCCGACGTTTACGGCATGGAAAGACCTAGTTTATCGTGCAAGACTTGGGAAAATGTACTCACCCATGTAGGCAAAAGTTCTTCTCATCCGAAAATGTTTTTATAAGATGTTAGTGTTATCTTTTGTCTCATTCTTCTACATGGAATCATTTGGTTGAAAAAACCTTGACCCTCGTTGCATGAAATCCTCAAAATTGCCACCAACGCGTTGAGGAGAGCATACTAGCAATGTGCGGATAGATACTGGGATGACGATATCTCCGATACCGTACCAGCTTTTAATGGGCTAAAGTCGATTCTGAAATTTAAAAAAGGGATAATTTTGAGACTTCCGTTACCTTATTTTTGTGCTTTGTTTTCTCTTATGTTGTATATTATCTTGGCTATATTTTAAATCACCCCAATACCTCAATATATAATACTTCACGGTTCAATATAAATCAATAACTATGATGTTTTGTATACTTTATGCTATGATTTGAAATACTGTACACTACATTCAAAAATTTACCAGACACATTAGGTAAAGGCCGCACGCTGGATGAATGGGTAGCATGTTGGCCTCACAGTCAGGAGGTTCAGGGTTCGAATATCCGTTGGCATCTCTGTGTGGAGTTTGCATGTTCTCCCCGTGCGTGTGTGGGTTTTCTCCGGGTACTCCGGTTTCCTCCCACATTCCAAACACATGCATGTTAGCTTCATTGGTGACTCTAAATTGTCCATAGGTGTGAATGTGAGTGTGAATGTTTGTTTGTCTATTTGTGCCCTGCGATTGACTGGCGACCAGTCCAGGGTGTACCCCGCCTCCCGCCCAAAAGCCAGCTGGGATAGGCTCCAGCATCCCCACGACCCTAAAGAGGATAAGCGGCATAGAAAATGGATGGATGGACATTAGGTGACTTTGCACATACAGTAGTATTAAACTGGTATTGCCGATGCCAGCCTGGATTTTACCCAGTATCAAATCAGCGCCATCGCACATTAATGGAGCGCACACCACAGCAGTCTTTACAGTAAACACACGGAAGTGCGAGTGACGTCACTTTCACATCACAAGTCGCATTTGTTTGGTAATGTGAACGACCACGTAAAAAATCCAATTTTAAACGAAAAAATCTGAATTGGTAATCCTAACCTGCAGCGTGAACGTAGCCTAAAACACCCGGAATATCCATAAACAAAGGATGTGTGATATACAATATGAACTATGAACGATAAAACATAGACTATTTAGAAGTATGTCGACCTCCCCCCTGTTTTACTTCCCAGACGGTGCTTTGGGTAGCTTTGTTGTTGTTGTGTTGGTATGATGATATGGGTTGATATGGGTGGACTTGTGTTTTGTAGTTGTCCGGATCGCTGCAGATGAAAAGCTACTTAAACCACCAAAAGGTTGTCTCAGATTGATTGATTGTTAAAAATTTACGTAACACTTTGGAAGCATCTGGATGTGGCCCCCGGGCTGTGTTTTGCCCACCCCTGATCTAGCGTCTTAAAAATGACACATTAAAAGCACCAAAGATACTTAAGTTGCTTCAGAAAAGGCATACCATTGGGCTAATGACCATCTTGAGGAGCTGTGCTCTACTCAATTTGTTATTGGCAGCACACTGAATTGTTTGTTTAAATCCCTTAAATGCACATCAGTGTGACTGCTACACAGCACTGAAAGGATATTCATCACCCATCATCCTTTTTAAAGGTCACTCGCTCATTTTTCATAATGGTGGTGGCGGTTGAGGGCACAGTCAATCTATTAATTCACACGCCCATCACTAACCTCCGAGTGTCCCATGGACTAGCGGGGGTGTTTCTTCTCCTGTCTGTCACCATGTGGGGTTTAATTTAAAAGCTTTTGATTATACCCCGAGAAACAATTGACTCTACCAGCAGACATTTACCAGGCAGACGTGTGTCATTTCCAAATATCCCGATATGATTGCATGACTTCCCCTGGTGCTTAAATTCTCAGAGGTTGCTTCATTTTTAATGTTGAGCTTTCGGAGTTTGAAAAAGAGTGTATGTGGTAGTCTCTGGTTGCTCTTGGTTTATACACTCCTGGTCAAAATGGTAAGACCAGTTGAAATGGGCTGTTCATCAGTTGAAGCTAAGAAAAATCCAAAAATCGAAATAAAATGCTCCAAAAATGACTCAGTAATGAGTAGCGGCGCCATTCTTGTTCATCAGCCCAAAAATCATTTTGGGCATGCTTGATGCCCGTGTTGATGAAGATGGCTTCACTGTCTGTAAACTTCCCTTGCCATCCATCCCCAAATGTTCCCAGTTGGATTTAGATCAGGGGAACACACAAAATGGTCCAAAATAGTGAGGTTGTTCCTCTGTAGGAATTCCTTTGTCAGGCGGGCATAGTGAACTGCAGCATGGTCCAGACTTGAATCATGAGGGATGCTCCCTGCAACATCTCCACAAAGCAAGCTGCTATTTGACGCCCCTGCACAAACTGAAGCTCCATTGTTCCATTGAAGGAAAAAGCACCCCAGATTATGATGGCACCTCTTCCAATGTGTTTTGTGGAAAACATTTCAGGTTGGATTTCCTTGTCATGCCAGTAAAGTTGGTAGCCATCAGGACCTTCAATGTTACATTTTCTCTCATCAGAGAATACCATTTTCTTCCACCTTTCAATGTCCCATATTAGGTGGTTTCGTGCAAGTTTCAAATGGGCAGTGTTTTGGCATTGAAGGAGACGAGGCGTTTTTTCTTCTCGAAGCCCTTCTTTCTCAGATGCCGTCTGATGGTTATTGGACTGCACTCGGCCCCAGTAACAACTTTCATTTGGGCTGACGATCGTTTCTTGATGGACAGTGATTCAAATCCACTTCACTTCACTTTTTTGTTCCATAACCCCAAGGAACGTAGCAAGTTTAAAATGACCTTCTTACTGCATCCAAGCTCTGCAGCAGTGGCTTTTACAGGCTGTGGTCTTAACTTTTGATCAGCTGATACATAAACCGCCTTGCATTTTGAAGCTCTACTTAGAACGTCCTTGGAATCCAACAGTAAAAAATGTATATTCCTGCAATTATTCCATGGTGTATAATGACACCATCCATTTTAATGTCATGGTTATATTTACTACGACTGCAGTTTGCTGAAAAAGCATTGAAAGGTACCTTTCACCATGCTGGGAAACCCCTTGGCATCGTACCGATTTCCTGTTTACATCCAGGTGTGTTGCAAGCGGAGGCGCTGAAGGAGGAGAACGACTCGCTGCGCTGTCAGCTGGACGCCTACAGAAACGAGGTGGAGCTGCTGAAGCAGGAGCAAGGCAAGAACCAGCCAATGAGGAGCGAGGAGGACAGCACGCACAGTCAGCAGCTCAGCTTCCTGCAACAAGCCCTGCAAGGCATGCAGAAGGTAAACAGCAAAAGTACTGGAATGCACTCAGAGGACATAATGTGAGGTACACCTGCAATATCCCCTAAGATAAGACACCGATACACAAGAATACAAGAGATGTATTCAAATTGCTTGTACCAGGATGATCAAGCTCAAAACACCATCAGAGAAGGATTTATTTACCAATACTGTAAGTTATTCTTATGTGCCGTTTTATTGAACCTAAAAATAAGCCTTGTGTTCATCCATGTATTGTTTGTACAGTCAAACCTTTTATTATTAAGTGAAAGTGGTCTTGTTTCCTTTGAATGCAATTTAGGTGCCTAGATAACAACAATAGGGTGATGTGCAGGTTTCATTACATGTGATATTCATATAAGTGAGTCTTTTTGATGCAATTTAAGGCAAAATAAGGTTCAGACCTTCGCTTTTGCTAAATGGACCTTACTCAGTTTTAATTGAAGACCCCTGGTCCGGGGCCTACCTCAGTTCTGGTCCGGGTCCAGGGCCTACCTCAGTTCACGTATTCCATGTGGGAACCTGGCACACTTCTGTATCTGGATATTTAGTTTGTTGTTTCTTTTAGTTTTCGTTTTTTCAGACTTTGAAAAGAACATCTGCCTTAATTTTATATGAGTCTGTTTTTCATCTGGCTATCATCGCACGTCCTCACGCTTAAAGAGAAGAGAATCCATTAATGTCCTGCTGTTCATGTCTGCTTACAGAGAGTAATTACCTTTTACACTGAAGGGCTGAATGGATTCAATGAATTGGTTGGCTGCAAATTGGGCGCGTCTCCTCGCTCGCCGGGGCGTCCACGTGTTGCGATCAAGCATGGACATCTCGCTCCAACCCCTCCCTCCTTCCTTGTGAATTAGCAAGCGGCCGTTGCACCGAAGCCCTGAAAGACCCCCCGCATCTCTCGGCAAAACATCTCGTCAATGGGATTGGCGCCGCGGGAGGCCCACCTTTTTCATCTGCCTACGGCGGGTTACTTCAGGGGGCGAGTGCGCGATAAGAATATTTGTTAGCGATAAAGGAGGAATCCCAAATGACTTCAATGTGTCCTTTGTACTCCTTGATTGTTTGCAATCAAACACTTTGCACGTATTGCTCTTCTTCCAACAGGCTGATAAAGATGCTTGTTATGCACACCTTATGATGCAATTCACATGCCGAATATCCATTCAAATGAAAAGATTGCCGGCGGGGTGTCGCTCTGCGTGATTTGCGATGTCACCGTCGGTTTGTTTGTGTTGCAGCAACTACTGAAGATGAGGGAGGAATTAAAACAGCGGGAGGCCGAGTTGGACAAGAGTCAGGAGGACAAGCAGCAGCTCAAGCATCAGGTCCAGAACCTCAAGGAAGGACTGCAAAACCTGCAGAAAACTCAGGTAACACACACACACACACAGGAAGTATAAATAAACCAAAAAGGACAGCATGAGCTACTTAAGTCTCACAAAAATAGCTCCCTCATTTGAATAGATTCATACAAGATGTGCCAAATATGGATGTTTGGGTGCATTTTCAGCACAGTCAGTTTGTGCTCGAATGTCCCACTTTCTCTCCCAATGAGCTCAATGTGTGCTTTTTTTAAGGCGCAGTATAATAGACTCTAATTGCCCTATACTTTGCTATTAAATGAGCCAAGTCGTTGGCCTTCATCCATCTTTTCAACTCATGTAACCAAATTATTGCTGCACAATGACACCTGGGGCGCCCTGTTTGGCTGTTTTTGTAATTTATTCAGTCATATTTTGCTTCTTAATTTCACAATAAGTAATTAATCAACACTGCGTATGTGTAATCCATTCATTGGCATTTGTCCAGCTTGACATGAAATTGCTACTGACACACTAATGCAGGGGTAGGGGGCCTATGGCTCGGGAGCCAGATGTGGCTCTGTTGATGACCACATATGGCTCCCACAAGTTTATAAACTTGATTTATTTTAACGTCTTTTAATTTACAATCGGGGTGTTTGAAGTGCGGTCTGAGGGATTTATTTGCCCACGGCACAATCTAAAAATACAATTTAACAAAATACTTTAAGGAAACAGCCAACATTGCAAAATGAGCAGTAATTTTACAAAAATTAAATCTCAAATATTAGGAGAACCAAGTAATCTAACCAAAAAAAGTTGTCATTTTTGGAAAATTAGGTTGTGGAAAAGATTATAATACAAGGAGAAAAAAGTCAAAATATTAAAGAAATAAAGTCATAATTAATTAATTATGAAATTATGAGGAAAAATTAATGGAAGAAATGGCTGTAATTATACAAGTAGAAAGGCAACATATTGAGAAAAAAAGTTACAATTTTACGAGAATAAACTTGTATTATTATGAGTAAAAACAATGTGATTTTAGTAACAAAGTTCAGTTTTATTTTTTTAAATATTCCCAATATAAAGAAACTTTTGGAATATTAGGTTGGGAAAAAAATCAACATGGGAATAAAATTAAATTATTGCGGGAAAAAAGTTATGATATTACAATTTAAAATCTAATTTTTGTGACATTTTAAAGTAAAACATAAAAGTAACATTCCGAATATAAAAGCTTCTCAGCACTTTAATTCATCCAATTCAGAGACTTATTATCTTCTAAAATTGTTAGCATACTTTTAATTGTATTGGGGTTTTTTTTTAAATCGGATATGGCTGTCACGAAAATACATTTGAAAATACGTGTTTTTTCACAGTTCTCTTAGCCCAAAAGGTTCCCCACCCCTGCTCTAAGGTGATCCCCTTTTCAACACTTCAGAACAAAGCACAGACAATTTAGTGACATTTAAGCTCTGCAGAAATATACTTCCAGAGATGTTACACGACATGAATAGCAGAGAAAATGGATTTTTAGCTGTGATTAGTAAAGAAATGAACTGCGGCGTGTCTGCTTTGGCAGACAGTCTGCTAGAATAAAACATAAGCGCACGCAACGTTTAGCCAAAACAACACGGGATCAACTTTTGTTACTGACGCTGCCGCCATTGAGACGTGTTTTCCATCTAAACAGCACCGTATCGATTTAGTGAGGGGGGTCTGATGCTCGATTTGGTGTTGCTGCTGCTGGCTCATCTTCCCAATGCCCTTCCCCATCTAATGTCTATGAGAGCAATGGCTTCCATTAAAGCAAGGCAGGGTGATATTACAGACAACCTGTGGGTCCGGAGGATTTTGAGCCGGTCTCCTTCCTTTCCGATCAAGCCGATTGACAGGGTTATCGATACCATGTTGGCTACGATGGGTTTACATAACAAATGCACCCGCCACTGTAAAATATGCTAATTAAATTCCCGTGTGGGGGGGCCAACATGAATCGTGAGAGGCAGCCTCATTAAAGTCAGACAGAAAAATCAATTTCTGTGCACGCATTTCCCTGAAGATTAGCACCACTTGTTGGGTGATTTGTCATGTTGAGGAGATCGACACCCACCCCAATTCTTCTCACCGTTCCCGACAGCGTCCTGCTGTTATTACACATTATCAGGGGTGTTGAAACCGAGTGTCCTTACGATGCACCATCGTTTTTACCAAATATATTTTCAGATCTTAAGCCTTGGTATGCTATGGAAGTGTTCTGCACCTCCACTTCCATGACACCTGCTCACTATTCCATACTGCAACTGCATTTGATACATTTGCAGAGACCAAGAGGTTACGTATTACGTATCGTTTGTTCCTGCTTAACTGCCCAAAAAACAACCTCAGTGCATATTTGTAGAAAAGAAATCACTTTCGTTCTGATTTTTATGCTGTTTTTTAGTCTATTCTACCCACTAAACTGGTGGATCCAAACATTCATATAAAAGGATGTAATGACCACTTGCTTCTACATATTTCAAAAAAAAAAACTGCATCCCAGCTTTGTGATAACGTGTATTAGTAACAACCAGTTTTTGCTCTTTTTTCCCCCATTTTTGCTGCTGCTGTTATCCAATTTTCTAATTATTTCATTTTTTTCTGGAATAATCTTCATATATGTTCTTGTCATAATCTTATGACTTTATTCCCATAATATTCGAATTTTTCCGCATCCAAAAATGACTTTACTTTGTTGTATTTATATAATATATATTATATCAAATAGTTATTATTACATAATTATTCCTATACAATTACAAGGTTATTCTTCTTATTCTCTCCTTTTTTTCTGTATTTTCTGTATCTGTATTCTCGTACAATTACAGCTGGGTTTTTTCCCAATTCTGCTGTTGTCTTTTTTTCCAAACTATTAAAATGTTCTTCTTGTGAATTTTGTTCTCATAATATTATGACTTTTTTCCATTTAATTTTTGATATATTTCCATAATGTTAGATATATATATATATATATATATATCAATGCATCTTCTATGCCTTTTTCTCATCAGGGTCGCGGGAGTACATGCTAATCACTCAGCCACCGTGTGTACACACACACATATATATACTGTTATATATATATACACACACACACACACACATATATATACTGTTATATATATATACACACACACATACACGCACACATATATATATACACACACACACATACACACACACATATATATATATATACACACACACATACACACACACACATATATATATATATATATATGTACTGTATGTGTACAATGTTATATATATATTCTAAAATTTACAGCTTAATTTTATTTTGTTTATCATGATATTGTGACTTTTTTTTTAAATGTCATTTTTCTTTTATATTTCAGCTTTAGTATGTCGTATTGTTTTCTGCATGTAAAACTATAATTGTTGCAAAAATATTTGAATGGGATTCTCCACTCGTACAATAAACCAAAAAACCAAACCAATACATGTTTTCTTGTTTGCATGACTTGAGTTTTTACACCTTTTGCCTTTCCTGATGCAACGCTCCTGTTTATGCAGACTTGGGAGCAATACAAGAGACCCCCAGCGGCTTTTAAAAGGCAACAGCGTGTACTACTACACTACCAGTGCTAAAATCTACACCTAAATGAAAACCTAGCTTATCTCTAATTAAAAGAGGACAAGCTGTGTCAACACCAGTTTATTACTATCACCCCCAATAAACTGCAATGCTTACTTTCTCTCTAATTTTACAAACCGGAAATAAAACCCTTACTGTCACACGTTACTGCATTTACTTTGTGGTACTCTTTGCAAAAGTAGGCCGACCACCCTCGATATCGACTTACTCCACTCCAACAGCACCACCTGCAGGCAGGGCGAGAAAAAACATTTAAATTCATTAAACATACATAGTACATTGCCATCACAATGACATACACCCTTAAAAAACTATATTTCAGTAATACTGACCCAAGTATACAGTATGTAAGTTGGCACCCCCCATGCCACCGTTGTTACCTCGTTGTCGTCATCGCTACTTACCATGAAGGAACACGTGGCTCGTACTTTTACATTCCTGCTAACCCCCTCACTATTAGCGGTGTTGTGACCCCCCCCGTGCTAGACCCACCACGTCCTCGTCTGACACAGTGAAGCAAAGCATCGGCTCCGGTATGTGCTGCGTGTGGACTTGTCATGGCGAGCGGACCCACCGCCGTCATGCGCGCGGCACGGCAGTATAGGATTACCGTAATACAATGTGGTAAAAACATCACTTTCGTTGTTCATCTATTGAAATTGTGCACACTCCAAATACATGTAACTTACATCTGCGGGTGGAATAATACAACTGTTTACATACAGGGGTGTCATATAGAGCCCTAAAAATGGAGTTGGGTGACAACAGCTGCCGATGTTGGCCCAGTATTTCTGGTGGTGCGCCTGTTTACATACAATATGTGCATTATTGTTTGTTAATATTGCGTTCATTGACATGCCACTGCAAGCCAGCGTCTTTCACATTCGGCGACGTTCGCCCATTTCCTCACATGTTTCTGATGTGTTTCAGCTGGAGCGATCCAAGCAAGACGACAGAGTCGGCGGCGAGGAGGCTGCTAATCAAACCAATGTAAGTGCGGGGGGGGGGGGAAGTCTGACCACATCCCATTCGTCCTCCTGCCTGACATGACACATCGTTACAGCAGCCACTGCCTTGCATTTGTCACCCAAATAATCAGCCTGGACCAAAACTGGGCCAAACCAGGGGTGGTGCTCGCAGACACGAGAGTCTACAAGACACAGAATACTCTACTGGATGCCAAACATTCTTTCACCTGTTTCTGTTTTTGCTACCTGTCACAGATGGCACGGAAATAAGCCGTTTGATCATCCCCTTTCCAAGTATTGTGTGTGTGTGTGTGTGTGTGTGCGTGTGTGTGCGCACGCGCATTTCATCTCGCAGACAGCGGAGTAGCTCCAGGCAAACTACCCTCGCTCGCCTCATTATCCTCATCCTCATTGTTCCCTCCACGTATGATGATGTGCCACCACCACCGTTCCCGCCACTTTATTCCATGTTTTGATTGCCTCCTTGACGTGCTCCATGCCTATTGAAGCAATGTTAATGTGTGTGTGTGTGTGTGTGTGTAGGAACTGGTTTCCTGCAGTCAGGAGAGGGACGGTCAGACCCAGAAGAAGCAAACAAGTCCGGTCCACTCGGAGAGGGAAGCTCTACTCGTCGGTAGGAATCAACATGTTAATGTTGTCAATGTTGTTATTAGCTCTGTAAGCGGAACCTCCAACAGTGGTACAATTTGGGGTTCAACTAAAATTGTCCATTAAAGTACTCCAAACACAATGCTACATCAAATGGGTGATGGCAAAGAGGAAAAGCGATGATAACCACAGAACCAGGTTTTGCCGCTAATGTGATGCAGGGATGTCACATTTATGTGGCGTACTTTATTTATCTTTTAGCATGACAATGGGGTGTCAAACTCGCACACAAAAGGGTGAACATTTGGCAAAACGTGTACCCCTACTGGGGGCCGCACGGTGGCTGAGTGGTTAGCACATTGGCCACACAGTCAGGAGATCTGGAAGACCTGGGTTCAAATCTCCGTTGGGCATCTCTGTGTGGAGTTTGCATGTTCTCCCCGTGCGTGTGTGGGTTTTCTCCGGGTACTCCGGTTTCCTCCCACATTCCAAAAACATGCATGTTAGCTTAATTGGCGACTCTAAATTGTCCATTAGAGTGTGAATGTTTGTTTGTCTATATGTGCCCTGCGATTGACTGGCGACCAGTCCAGGGTGTACCCCGCCTCCCGCCCAAAAGTCTGCTGGGATAGGCTCCAGCATCCCCGATGACCCTAATGAGGATAAGCGGTATAGAAAATGAATGTACCCCAACTGTGTTGCCTGTGTGATTGTTTTTCTGATAAATACACTAAAAAGTGACAATTTTATTGATCCCAAAGGTTCAGCCTGGATGACTTGCAGTGTTTCACATAGCTCAATGCACTGCCCTGCAAAACACCCACTGTAACTTTAGCGTCTTTAGCCCAATCCCCAGGAAATTTGGTACACCTTGATAAGGGATGGAAATTTTGAGCAAGAGTGGTTGGAAAACCATGGCTGCCATCCAGCAAACATCTTTGCAGGGGCACAAGCGGGACTTAGTGACTAATTGGCCGCAAGTGTAGGTATTCCATATATGCAGGCCTGTTTTCTGTTCTATCCATATGGGGTGCCACAAATATAATTTACACCCAAATTGGCTTGCATCCAAAGCCCGGAAATACATCTAATTCAAAAGGGAAAGGCGCAAGAGAAATACAATAATGGGACGTTTTAGCAAAGACTAATAACCAAAAACAATGTATTATGAATCCAAGTTGTGCCGTGCGGATAGACTCAGATAGAACAAGGAATTTGGTTAAATACTAGCTGTTTTTAAAGTTGACTTTCTGCAGCCATTGTAGAATGTGCTGGAAAAGCTTTCAAAAAGTACTTGAATGACCTTGCAGCATAATTACAGAGACCAGATGCAGATTTGTAGATGGAATTCCAAATAAGGATTAACAGATAGCATATTTCTTCTATTTCTAATCATTTCCCCCCCTATTTATCTTGAAATGGGTCGTTTAACGCACCCAGGCTGCTCTGTCTTCACTTGCAATTGGCTGCAGGGTGACAGGAAGCGTTTTCTGGACACCATCACATCTCGCCTGTTCAACAAACGTCCACAGTATGCCTCCTGATGGTCAGTAGGTGGACAGTATATAAGCAGAGAGCGCTCGTATCGCTTCCAGAGCCCCCCAGAGCCAGCAGATGGTTACTCCCTGCCAAGGGAGAGGTTGTCTTTGACGAGGCCTTGGCGAGAAAGCCGTCGTCAAACATTCGCTCTAATGCCATCTTTACTGTGAGAGGTTGTGGTGGACACACTGGTGCCACACACACACTTAAGATATCTACACATATGGAGCTCAGTGTTTGACGTTTTCTTTATTCCTCAGGGATCATCTCCACGTTCCTGCACGTGCACCCATTCGGAGCCAGCATCGAGTACATCTGCTCCTACCTGCAGCGCTTGGACACCAAGGTACTTGCAGCACACATGTGGTAGCAATCCCACCAGCAGACGTACGTACGCAAGTGGACTTGGTCCTTCAATGCAGGTAGCTTTCCTTAAATAGGAAATTAATTTCATCCATCAATTCTGTTGATTTTTTACAAAATTGAGTGCACTACTTAGGTTGATAGTTTTTAGAGTAGCATTTGAATGAGGAAGAACATGACATCAGCAACATGCAATGTTCATGCAGCTGTGGCACAGAATTCTACTTTATATGACACTGGATTGGAAACAGGAGTTCAGTATTTACTGCCATATAAAATCACCGTTACATATTTTGTTGTTTTTAACAGCAATTTTTTTCCCCATGGTTGATTAAAGACCTATCTTTAGTTTTAATACAGTAATAGTTCAACAGCATGTTTACTTTTGTGGTGTAGTTTGCAATCAGGATAGCTAATATGTTTATTTAGCACCCTCATCAAGCTAAGTGAGCAAAGCATAATGTAAGTAGCGGTGCAATTGAACGAGTAGCGCATCAATTCAAACCCAGCATCATTACCTCCGCCAAGCACAAATTGTTGCCATGTTTTGCATAGCTGTTGGTTGTTTCAGTAGTTGACACCTGAACAAAAATAACACAGAGCAGAGACGCATGGGCAAACAAAGAAAACATTGGATTTTGGTGCAAATCTGGTTAATAAGATGCGGACTGACTCATTTGATTGTACTTTTCGTCATTATAGTCCAGTTGCATTAGGGCCAAGTATGGCAGTGGTGCACAATTGAGATGTTTGTAATATTATGACCTTCTCATATATCAAAATATGTAGCAGCAGTTCCGGCAAGCGGTGCAATTAAACAAAGCTGTTGTTATTTTTATGTTATACGTTATTATTGTTATTTCCGCCAAGCACAAAGTGTGCAATGTGATGCTATGATTTCATAGCCATTTGTTGGTTTGGTAGTTAAGTGACATAAAAACAACATTTAAAGAAAACAGTACAGAGCAGTGGCACACGGGCAAAGAAAGAAAACATCAAATTTCAGTATAGATTCGGATATTGCGATATGGATTTTACTTTTGGTGGTTATACTACTTCTTCTTTTCCTTTCGGCTTATGCCTGCTTACGCTGTAGTCCGGTTGAATTAGGGCTTAGTATAGCGGTGGTGCATAAATGAGGTGTTAGTAATATTTTGACCTCATTTAGGAAAATATTAAGGTGGTTATGGTAAGCAATACAATTAAAGACCGCCTCAATTCTAAACCTAGCATTATTACCCTCCGCCAGGCGCCAACTGTGCAGCGTGTTTGGTGATGCCATGTTTTCATAGCCGTTTGTTGGTTTGGTGGTTGGGTTACAAGATGATGTCCAAAAAAAAATGTAACATAACATTCTAGAGTGGTCGGTGTACCCTGCCTCCTGCCCAAAGTCAGCTGGGATAGGCTCCAGCATACCGGCACCCTAATGAGGATAAGCGGCATAGAAAATGTATGAATGAATTATAGAGTGGTGGCATATGGGTGAAGAAAGAAAGCACCACATTTTGATGCAGATCCGGATACACCTATAGTGGTTTGACCTTGATAAGTGAATATCAATTCATTCATTCATTCATTCATTTTCTGTACCTCTTATCCTCATTAGGGTCACTGGGATGCTGGAGCCTATCCCAGCTGTCTTTGGGCGAGAGGCGGGGTACACCCTGGACTGGTCTCCAGTCAATCGCAGGGCACATATAGACAAACAAACATTCACACTCACATTTACACTCTAATGGACAATTTAGAGTTGCCAATTAATCTAACATGCATGTTTTTGGATTGTGGGAGGAAATCGGAGTACCCGGAGAAAACCCACACACGCACGGGGAGAACATGCAAACTCCACACAGAGATGCCCAACGGAGATTGGAACCCAGGTCTTCCAGATCTCCTGACTGTGTGGCCAATGTGCTAACCACTCAGCCACCGTGCGGCAATATCAATTCATAATAAATATTAATAAATGTAATATTTTCATAGCGAGAGCATAGAAAATTGAAAGAATACATTTTTTACCGTTGTTAGAGCCCTGTAGGTATGGAATAACACCCCTATAGTCACCTTTGCACTACTATTGTTCTTTGTTTACACCATATTCAAAATCCACAGGCTATGGGATCACTGCAAGGACACAAGAGATGGCCATGGCGTAGCATGCTAGCAAGCTAACTAAATGTCGGCAGGGTAATGTGGTGAAGTTAGTTTCTCATTGGCTGCTGGATATATTTGGCTCTGTCGTTATAGCGGTAGATTCCCCTCACTGTGCCTGGACTCCTACATCGTGGTGCCGGGAGCTCCCATGGGAAGTGCCGCTCTAAGTAAATTACTCAGTAAATTCTTTTTGCTTTGAAGTGAGTTTGTCATAAAAACCTCAAATATTTTGAATGTACAAATTGATCTATAAACAGGTGAAATCATTAGTCCTACCCTAAATGTATTGTAATGGCAAATGAAAAATTTGTCGTCTGGATAGTTTTCTTATTCTCCGCACTTGACTCCAAACCAGTATGCTGAACACCACTGCCCCCTACAGCCCACACACTAAACAGCAGCGTACCACACAATATTCCCATCACTGCAGTATTTTGCTGTGTAATAAAACAAGTAAATTTAGCAGTACTTTTGGTTGCATTATTTTTCATGTTCTTGAAGATCTATTTTAATAATTGCACAAATTAATGTTTGTAACAAAAGTTTCAATTTTACTAATAATGGGCCACAGTCAACCACAAAACCCGTTATTTTTGTTCAAGTGTTGTCCATCCATCCCTTTTTTATACCGCTTATCCTCATTAGGGTCGCGGGTATGCTGGAGCCTATCCCAGCTGACTTTGGGCAAGTGGCGGGGTACACCCTGGACTGGTCGCCAGCCAATCGGAGGGTAGACAAACATTCACACTAATGGACAATTTAGAGTTGGAAATCGGAGTACCCGGAGAAAACCCACACACGCACGGGGAGAACATGCAAACTCCACACATAGATGCCCACCAGAGATTCAAACCCTGTACCTCCTGACTGTGAGGACAACATGCTACCCATTCATCCACCGTGCGGCAAAACCACAAAACATGAAGAACGAATACATTTTGGAAAACTCACAATACGGTGAGGAAGCAATTTTTTAGCCACGACAGAGCAAGTGATGACTTTATTAAGATGTGCATTAAGACATTTAATTTCAGTTTTGGTGGTTATAGTCTTCCTGCACTGGATGGACTGTGATACTTTGTCAAGTGAAACACTGCCACCTACAGGACTGGAGTGGCAGACATGCTTGTTATGCATGTTCATACAGCTTTTGTTTTGCAAGTAATTAGACTGTGCAGGTATACCTAATGAGAGTATATCCAGTCATTAGGTCGTCTCAGACTGAAAATTAGAAGCAGCAGATAATTATCCTGAAACTACTGCTGGTAACTATCCAAAAGGAATATTGATCCTCGAAAGAAAACAAGAACCAATGTTGTTGTGTGAACTGTTCATTGGGATATGTCTTATAATTGCATCGGGCTCGTTTGTGCAACAGCAGAACTTCACAAACTTTTTCAGGCAAAATGTGTCTTCCTTTTTCCTAGCCTTTAAAATGCCATCTCTGTGCATGTGCATGTGTGTGTGTGTGTGTGTGTGTGTGTGTGTGTGTGTGTGTGTGTGTGCGTGTGTGTGCGTGCGTGTGTGTGTGTCGACACCCCCCGTCTGGCCGGGCGGCCCATTTCCCCCGATGCCGGAACGTATTAAAAGCATGTCCTTCATTCCGACGCTGCGAGTCAAATACCCGCATCACTCTTAGACACTTGCTTTCCGCTCAGTCCGCCGAAAGTGTACCTGTTTCATCTGCTCTTGAAGTGGCGTTTAAAACACGTTATTACCAGAATGTGTGCCATTCACACCAGCCTTTTTACTATACCTCCAAACCACACACGCCATCTCGGCATTTCAAATGATATTTTATAAATGATGTATTAGATACGAATTCTTTCAAATAAATTCATTAAATGTTGTTGGAACAAAGTTTTAAAAAATGAATCATGTATATAAATTTAGAACGTTTTTATTGAGTTTTTTTTTCAAGCAATATTGTAATATTTCCAATAAGCTGACAATTGACAGTCACGACTAAATGGCAAATTGCAACTTACTTACTGGTGTATTTTATTGTATTATTTATCTATGGTTTTAATCATTAGTTTCTTATTAAGCTGTATTCTACAGTACATTTTACAAATTTTTACGTGGTTTTTGCATGTTTGTCACACCTAAACACTTCATCAAACTAAATGAAATATTAGTAAATGACACACAAACACAAGTGAATACAAAACTTGCTATCAAGGGAGAAAAAAATCCAAACATACATGGCCCAGTGAGGACTCATCCAAGAAGTCACAAAAGACCACACGACAACAAGAAAAAACTGAAGAACCAAGAAACTGCAGGCCTCACTTGCCTCGGTCAAGGTCATTGTTCATGACTTAACCAAAAGACAGACACTGGTCAAAATGGCCTGCATGGCAGAGTTCCAAGACCAAAACTACTGCTGAACAAAACGAACATTAAGGCTCGTCTCGATTTTTACCAGATCTCCAAGAACTTTGGTAAAATACTCTGTGGTATGATGGGACAAAAGTTGAATGTTTTAAGGTGTGTGTCCCATTACACCTGCTGCAAAAGTAACAGCGCATTTCAGGAAAAGAATATCATTCAAACAGTAAATTAAGTAAGTTTGTTTATCAGGTGGCACCACACATTGCACCATGATGTGTTCATGACACCAGCACACACAGGATCTGTCATGTTTGGGATGGTCTGGATCGGTGTGTACGGTATTTGAGGCAAATTGTAGTCACGCAAGATACTGACTGGTTTTCGGACCCCCCAGACAACCCCCAATACAGTTAAACTGCACATTTTGGAGTGGGCTTTTATTGCGACCAACCTAAGGCACACCCGTGAAATAAACATCCTGTCTGATCAGCATCTTGGTATGCCACACCTGTGAGGTGGATGAGTCATAAATGTTGTGTTGGATGGTTTATAAGTGTGTTCATACATTTTCATGGGCCACTATAAATTAAAAAATGGCCCCCGGGGCCGCAATTTGGACACCCCTGCCTTAAAGGTCTACATTTTGAAAAGTTGCATCCACTCATGTTTTTGCAGATCAACCCTGCCGAGGTGGAGGCTCTCCTCTCCAGGCTGCCGTGCACATTCAGGCAAGAGCTGACGGGCGTGGGCGCCAGTCTGGAGAAACGTTGGAACTTCTGCGGTTTCCAGGGCATCAAGAGCACGTAAGAGCGCGCACGTGGAGGGAGCCGGACAGCCGAGGTTCCAGCGACACCCCAACTACCCCTCCACGGCTGATTGAGAGCGCAATCACCTCCACGGTTTCAGGAATGTTTTTACTTGACGCGACGACTCTCCTGGGAGTCGCAGCAGGAATCACTGGATTCGTATGTACAAGCGCGACCCGCGCGGTCCCAGCTTTTTCTGAGCCTTTTGGTGGGTGTGACTGACAGAGACTACACAGGGCTACAACCTGCGGAGTCATCAGGGTCAGACAGAACCTCCAAAACCGTACAGCCTCCATCCTGTCTTTTTTTGTCCTTCCTGGTTTGTAAGATAGATTATTATAATAAAAAACACACAATAAATCATATATTTCTTCATCTTCTGTAAAGGCTGTGAAGAGTTGCATAGAATTGTTGTTATACGCTGTACATGCTTGGATTGTATTTTTGATTATAAAAAGGGAATTTGACTATAAGATCGTTTCTTTGTGTTTTTATGTCCTCGGTACGTTTTCTACATTCAAAGCAAATCCTGACAGCCGTTTAAGAACGCGTTTCTTCTTTGTCACAACTTTACGCGTACCATCCATCCTCCATCCATGTTCTATGCTGCTTGTCCTCAGTAGAGTTGAGGTGGTGTGCTGAAGCCTGTCCCAGCTGAGAGGCGGGCCACACCCTTGACTTGTTGCCAGCCAATCGCGTGGCACATGTAGACAAACAACAATCTAGAGTCACTTTAGATTAGATTACATTAGATTGGAACTAGTTTTAAAAACATACACAAATAAAGGCCCCCATTCGAATACACACCATGACTCAATCACTGTTATTTTGTTTTTCATGTAACATTTGTTTTCAATGTGTTATGTTTTATATGTTCACGTATGGACTACCATAATGCATGTTGTGTGTCATGTTTAAAAAAAATCAATTTACAGTATTAAAAAACTGACAGACATTTTTTACTTATCATTTTTATTAAGTACTTAAGTTCTAAGTGGCTAAGTATCTAATACTTTTAAACTTTAGTGAGTGAAATACATTATGTTTTTATATATTTATTTATATTTATTTAGATATGATATATTTAGTATTATTTTGTGTAATGTACATCTAGTCTTTTAAGTACATCTATGTACTTTTAAGTACAAACACATGCTACATAGTGGGATGAAAATGCATGGTTTGCACAAATAGCAGCCTTATGCCGAATAGACGCCTGCTATTCTTTGCAGCCGAGTAAAACAAACAGGCTTTTTGAAGAAATGTGGTAAATAAATCTTCCAGTTTGGCTAAAAACCTCCACAGAGTCTTTCGCACTACAGTTGTCCCTCGCCACTTTGTGGTTTGAATTTTGCGACTTCACTCCATCCTGTTTTTTCAAAAATACATGTATTAAAAAATCGTGCCGGTTACTGTTCCATTTATCTCACAAAAGGCAAAATAATGCCTGGCCCCCGTTTACGGCCCGTAACCCATGGCAAGCTAAAACTCAACTCTAAACCACCGAAGTCCGCCCCCTAGGGAACACATATCAACACATACGAGCATTTTTACTTAAATGGCTTATTTACTCTTATTATGTCGACTATTTTAGATAATCCAAGTGTAAAAGTGACGATAGGGGTTTTAGTTCACGTCTAGAGGGTTCTAACAATGTTAAAAACCTTATTTAGAAGGCCATAAACAGCTGTAACTATGAACATACTTGATTTATAAATAAGGAATGATACTTCACAGAAATTCCGTCTGTCTGGAACCAATTAACCACGATAAACAATGTATTTCTGTATTTGCGTCTGCATTAAGTGGTGACACATCTCTACAGCTTGTGAACATTCCCGACAGGACTCTGTTTTTGCTCATTGGAGGATTTCTCAGGCATAAACAAGCTATGACGCTAATGGTGTCTTCTCTTCATGCTGTCAAGCCCTCTGCAGACTGTCTAGAAGTTGTTTTTTTAACCATTTATTTGTGTTGCACAAAGCAACAGGAGCTTGCAGGCATCACACAAGGATGCAACTAATTAAGATTCCCTGGAACAATGCTCTCCTCTGTGAATCACCACCTTATTTTGGTGGAGGGGTTTGAGTGCCCGAGTGATCCTAGGAGCTATGTTGTCGGGGGCTCTATGCCCCTGGTAGTGTCTCCCAAGGCAAACAGGTTCTAAGTGACGGGCCAGACTAAGAGTGATTCGGAAGCCCCTTAATGAATAAAATCAAGAGGAGTGACCGCACCTCGCCCGAACGTGGGACACCGAGGCCTCACCTTGGAGCCAGGCCTGGGGGAGGGGCTCGCAGGCGAGCGCCTGGTGGCCAGGCCTTTACCCGTGGGGCCTGACCGGGCCCAGCCCATAGAAGCAACACGGGAGCTCCCCCCCCCCCGCAGACCCACCACCTGCAGGGGCAAGCATAAGTGTCCGGTGCCATGCGATTTGGGCAGTGGTCGACGGCGGGGGTCCGGGCGACCTGGTCTTTGGCGGCCAAATCTGGTTCTTGGCACATGGAATGTCACTTCTCTGGTGGGGAAGGAGCTCGAGCTTGTGGAAGAGGCAGAGACATTCCGACTAGATATAGTCGGACTCACTTCAACCCACAGTTTAGGCTCTGGAACCAAATTCCTTGAGAGGGGCTGGACCTTGTTCTACTCTGGAGTTGCTGCAGGGGAGAGGCGGCGAGATGAATGGATCTTATACAGGTAACGAGCTGACATTGGCAGCCCTCTCAGCTCGTTACCTGTATAAAAGAGACCTGTCCACACAAGCAATCGATCAATCCAGATGCCTTACTCTGCACCATGGCCAAGACCAAAGAGCTTTCCAAAGATGTCAGAGACAAGATTGTGGACCTACACAAGGCTGGAATGGGCTACAAGACCATCGCCATTTGGTGACAACAGTTGGTGCAATTATTCGCAAATGGAAGAAACATAAATTAACTGCCAATCTCCCTCGATCTGGAGCTCCATGCAAGATCTCACCTCGTGGAGATTCAATGGTAATGAGAACGGTGAGAAATCAACCCAGAACCACTCGGGAGGAACTTGTCAATGATCTCAAGGCAGCCGGGACCATAGTCACCACAAAAACAGTTGGTAACACAGTACGCCGTGAAGGACTGAAATCCTGCTGTGCCCGCAAGGTCCCCCTGATCAAGATAATTCATCTACAGGCCCGTTTGAAGTTTGCCACTGAACATCTGACTGATTCAGAGGAAGACTGGGTGAAAGTGTTGTGGTCAGATGAGACCAAAATTGAGCTCTTTGGCATCAACTCAACTCGCCATGTTTGGAGGAGGAGGAATGCTGCCTATGATTCCAAAAACCGTCCCCACCGTCAAATATGGAGGTGGAAACATTATGCTTTGGGGGTGTTTTTCTGCAAAGGGGACAGGACAATTGCACCGCATCAAAGGGAGGATGGATGGGGCCATGTACCGTCAAGTGTTGGGTGAGATGGGTCGTGGTTGGGTATTCCAGCATGACAA
>QODF01000084.1:2207744-2236405 GCA_024372805.1 Oostethus manadensis | reverse complement strand
ACATGCATACACACATACATTCATATGTATACATACATACACATATTTATTATATATATACACATACATGCATGTATCATATTTTTCATTAATTTTTATTTTTTTTCCCCTTTTTTCCCTCCTCTTTCCTTCCCTTTTCCCCTGTTGATTTCCGGATCAACATCTTGCTGTCTTGGTGTTGTACTGTGAGTGTCATTAAATGGAAGTACTCGAGTTCCTGATTTTAATACTTTGTTGAGCGTGCCCTTTCAACGTTAATATCAATGTCCGTATTATTGAATGTAATCTTACTGTTGTTGTACGTTGTATCCTCTTTTATCCTTATTGTCATGATTATATCACGTTTAGTGTGCATCCAGATCGTTGATATCTTTGACAACCAGCACTCCTGCTTCTCCTGGACCTCCGTGTAGCTTGATATATATTTTTCCGTTGGTGCTCCAAGTACTTTGTATCTTTCCCTGCTTCCTCAAGTCTCGTGCTTTCTTGGCAATGTCAGTGTTGCGTTTTGTCAGGTGCTCATTTAAGTAGACGTTTGTGGCTTTCAAGTTTTTCCTCCGTTTCAGCAGTGCAGGTTTGAATTCCCTGTTGATGAACTTGATGACGACAGGCGTGGTGGTGTTTCTGCCATACAGTGGGATTCAAGTATCAATGGTGGTAATATCGATATCCACCTTCTTTGGTTGTAGGAAGCTGACAATCTGTTGCTTTGCTTTGCTTTGCAGGCGGCATTATCCTTCAATAGTGTCCTGATATCATCCTGTAGAGCATTGATGTCGTTACATAATGCATTGTTTAACCTCCTTGAGGGCAGCACGCGAGGCAGCATTGTCTTCCAATAATGTCTTGATATCATTCTACAGAACTTTAACATCCTTGCATAATGCTCGATTTTCTTCCATATGGTATTTAGCTTCCTTGAGAGCAGTGTGCAAGGCAGCATTTTCTTTCAATAGTGGCTTTATGTTATCCTGCAAAGCCTTGATATCAGTGCGTAGTCCTTTATTATCTGTTATAGGTTTTTTTACCTCTTTAAGAGCAGCACACAACGCAGCATTTTTATCTTGCAACTTCTCGATTTCTTCTTTTAGATTTTTAGTTTCTTTGCTCAGTGCTGTATTTTCCTCCATAAGTTTTATGACATCACCATGGACCCCTAGGATCTTTTCGATAAGACTGTTATTCTGCGATTGTACATGTTGAATCTGTGGATGCAAATGCTTAAGGTCTGGCTGTGCCGCTGTACACTCCAGTATCTCCAGCATCTACATCTCCATCTGTCTTAACTTCTTGAAGTCTTGCATTGGTGGTGGTCGAGGCAAAAACCCGGGTGAGAGAGGAGTTTGGTGAGGCTATGGAGCACGACTTTCGGTCGGCCTCAAAGAGGTATTGGCAAACCGTCCGACACCTCAGAAAGGGGAAGCAGTCCCCAGTTCACACAGTTTGCAGTGCGGACGGGGGCTTGCTGACCTTGACTGAGGATATAGTTGGTCGGTGGAAGGAATACTTTGAGGCCCTTCTCAATCCCACTGACATACCTTCCGTAGAGGAAGCAGAGTCTGAGACACGTACGTGGACAGTTCTATCACCGTGGCTGAGGTAATTGGGGTAGTTAAAACACTCCACAATGGCAAGGCTCCGGGGGTGGATGAGTTTCTCAAGGCTCTGGATGTTGGAGGACTGCCTTGGTTGACATGCCTCTTTAACATTGCATGGAAGCTGGGAACAGTACCTCTGGACTGGCAGACCGGGATGGTGGTCCCCATTTTTAAAAAGGGTGACCGCAGGATGTGTTCCAACTATAGGTGGATCACACTCCTTACCCTTCCTGGGAAAGTCTACTCCAGGGTGCTGGAGAGAAGGGTACGACCGTTAGTCAAACCCCGGTTACAGGAGTTGCAATGTGGTTTTCGTCCCGGTCGCGGAACACTGGACCAGCTCTACACCTTTGAATACTGGAGGGTATGTGGGAGTTTGCCCAACCGGTCTACATGTGCTTTGTAGACTTGGAAAAGGCATTCGACCTCGTGGTGTCCTGTGGGGGGTGCTCCGGGAGTATGGGATTGGTGGCCATTCGATCCTTGTACAATCGAAGCAGGAGCCTGGTTCGCATTGCCAGCAGTAAGTCGAGCTTGTTTCCAGTGATCGTCGCCCTCCGCCAAGGCTGCCCTTTGTCACCAATTCTGTTCATAATCTTCATGGACAAAATTTCTAGGCGTAGTCAAGGCGTTAAGGGAGTCCAGTTTGGTGACCTTAGGATCTCGTCTCTGTGGTCCTTATGGCCTCATCAGGCTGTGACCTTCAGCGTTTACTGGAGCAGTTTGCAGCAGAGTGTGAAGCTTCTGGGATGAGACTCAGGACCTCCAAATCCGAAGCCATGGTTCTCAGTCGAAAACAGGCGGACTGTACTCTCCGGGTTGGGAGTAATGTCTTGCCTCAGGTGGAGGGGTTCAATTATCTCTGTGTCTTGTTCACGAGTGAAGGACAGTTGGAGCGTGAGGTCGACAAACGAATCGGTGCAGCGCCAGCATTAATGCTTTCATTGTATCAGATCGTCGTGGTGAAGAGAGAGCTGAGCGGGAAGGGAAAGCTCTCTGTTTACAGATCGATCTACGTTTCCACCCTCACCTATGGTCATGGTCATTCGAGATCCAAGATGGCGCAGGCAGAGGATGGTCGCCCTGGTACTACGTGCTCTATGTTTTTCCCCACAGGGCTGTGTACTTTCCCCCCTGCTCTTCTCCCTGTACACCAACAGCTGCACCTCCGGCCACGACTCGGTGAAACTGATTAAGTTTGCGGATAACACCACCCTCATCGGGCTCATCTCTGACGGTGATGAGTCTGCTTACAGGAAGGAGGTGGACCGGCTGGTGTCGTGGTGCAGCTGCAACAACCTGGAGCTCAATGCTCAGAAGACAGTGGAGATGATCGTGGACTTCAGGAAAGTCAAACCCACTCTGCCCCCCTCGTCTTGACAGACTCTCCCATCACAACTGTGGACTCCTTCCGCTTCCTGGGCACTAACATCACCCACGACCTCAAGTGGGAGCAGACCATCAGCTCCATCATCAAGAAGGCTCAGCAGAGGATGTACTTCCTGAGGCAGCTGAGGAAAGCCAAGCTGCCTGTCCAGACGATGGTGCAATTCTACACGGCCATTATTGAGTCCATCCTCACCTCCTCCATCCCTGTGTGGTTTGCTGGGGCCACTGCCAGTGACAAACACAGACTGCAGCGCATCGTGCGCTCCGCCGAGAAAGTGATTGGCCGCAGCCTTCCATCTCTCCAGGACCTGTACGTCTCCAGAACTCGGGGGCGAGCAGGCCGGATACTCGCTGACCCTTCCCACCCTGGACATGGACTATTTGAGCCACTCCCCTCTGGCAGAAGGTTACGGTCCATTCGGACCAGAACCTCTCGCCACAAGAACAGTTTCTTTCCTGCTGCTGTTGAACTCATGAACACTTTATAACATTTGCACTATGGTTACTTTATAACCAGTACTATTGGCACCTTATAATACCTGCACTAAAAACACTCTCATGCCTTTACTTATCAGTGATTTCACCTTTTTACTCAGGTTCTATGTTTAGTTAGTTCTATGTTTATTTAATGCTCTATGTTTACTTAGAATTCTACGTTGCACTGAGTCGCCAAAGAAAGTTCCTAGTTCGTGAATTGTTCACTTACAATGGCAATAAAGTTTTTCTGATTCTGATTCTGATGAGTTATGGGTCATGATCAAAAGAATGAGATCCCGGATACAAGCTGCGGAAATGAGTTTCCTCCATAGGGTGGCTGGACTCTCACCCTAAGAGATAGGGTGAGGAGCTCGGCCATCCAGGAGGAGCTCAGAGTAGAGCCGCTGCTCCTTCACATCGAGAGGAACCAGTTTAGGTGGCTCGGGCATCTCGTCCGGATGCCTCACGGGCGCCTCCTTGGTGAGGTGTTTCATGCATGCCCAGCAGGGAGAAGGCCCCTGGGAAGACCTAGGACACGCTGGAGGGACTATGTCTCACAGCTGGCCGGGGAACGCCTTGGTGTCCTCCCGGTGGAGCTGGAAAAGGTCGCCGAAGACCGGGAAGTCTGGACTTCCCTACTGAGACTGCTGCCCTCGCGACCCGGACTCGGATATGCGAAAGAAAATGGAATGGAATGGAACGCTGCTCTGCGGCCACTGATGTCGTCCCTTTTTGACGGGCCTGTTTGTTCATTTAGCGCCGTTATAAGGTGTGAAGCTGGTGACAAGGGCTTTAAGGAAAACACTGTGCTTTGAATGTCACCATGAAGGGTGAGCTTCTTTCTGCTAGGGGGATCCATGTATAAACACACCCTCTTCATGCTTAAGATGACTAATTGGATGCACGCAAGGTTCCTCCTGGGTGATTGTATGATGCTAGAGATAGCCTTAATTACCTTCTCATCTCGTGGTGCTTCCTGATGGCATCCTCATCTACTTCATTATTACAGCCTCCCTCCAGCGAGCATCTAATAACATGCTGTCTGCAGCTCGTGTGACCTAAAATATCATCAACAATCACCCAAGCAAGCAAATGAGATAACACGGCGCGGCGTCACAAAGCTAGTGCCAACACATTTGCATTACGGTGAAGCACAATTAAGGTGTTGCCACACAAATAATGGGGCATAATGACACAAATGTTATCCAGGAAGAGACTAAGGGCTGCTGTAGCAAGGTTGTGACAGTGGAGTATAACACTGCAACATGCTAAGCTAACTTTAGTATGGGTGTTTGTGTATTTCTAGTTGTGTATCATCACATGTTGCAGATGAGACCAGTTTATGGTCTATGTCAATTCAAACTCAAAATATTTTATTTTTCTGCCACTGGAAAAGCGTCCGTACCGAGTAGTGCTGTACACATAAATCTCTAGTTTTTCTAAAGATTTTTTTTTTTTTTAGAAATTTATTCTTATTTATTCTAAACCAATCACAGCATAGTGTCCATAAAACATGTCTTTTGGTATAAAGTTGTATCATTTTTTATTGATTATTCAATTTATCTAATATTACTCATGTATGATTTATTTTATGCATGATATATTTATTGTTTTTAATAATGATTAGATGTGTGTATGGGTCAACAGCATAGCCCTTTGAGCAGAGCTGGAACTACATCTGAGCAGGATCTTTTTGGTTTTGTTTCAATCGTGGTGGGCATGAAGAACATCCCCCAGGTTTGGTGTGCTTGCATAGGTTACCGCCACAACAAACTTTGCCCTTCAGACATCTTGGAATGACATCGAAGAAAGTGGATGCTGTCTGTTATTGACCGAGATTGATTTCCAGGAGAATTCATAGTTTGGTTAGGTTTGAATAATCATGGTTTTGTTTACTAGTTTATATTAAAAAAAACTGTCAGAAAGAGAAGAGAAGTACAACAATGTGAATTGTGTTAAATTTAATTATTATTTTTTTTTTTTTTTCTTTTTTTTTTTTAAAAAAGGTACAATGTGGTTCACGTTTTTCCAGTTTTTGTGTATTGTGGAAAAAATACCCTGTAATGTAGGTCTAAAGTTAAACTTCTTCACGCCATTGCTGATGGAAGACAACGGTACTGAGCCTGTGTTAGCACTCGGATTAGCATGTATCCAGTACATTTAGAAGACGGGTTGTCTGTGCTAACAGCTAATACTGTACAACAGTCACAATATACTGTAAGTGTCCTAGTAGCTGGCTAACACTGTTCCCTTGCTAACTTGGGCAATAATGTTAGTTACCTGCCTATGACTAATGGCTAATATTACCCAGCTAAGGTAGACACAGCAGTGTAAACTGCCAACCATTGATGCTTCCTTCCATCCATTTTCTATGCCGTTTATCCCCATTAGAGTCACGGGTATGCTGGAGCCTATCCCATTAAAATACTTTTAATGTCAGTGGGCTAACACTGTAGCTAGCATTACCTAGCTAATGTTTTCGGGCTAATGTTAATTGGTTATGACTGGCGCCTATAAAAATAGTGCTACTGTTACCTGACACGCACTGTCAAGATGAAAGGCTCATACGACTATATAAATGAAGATTTGGCAAATGCAAAGAAACATTGCAGCAACATATGCTATCAATCCATTGCCAAAAAATCTATCTAATAATAATAATAATAATAATAATATCTCTACTAATAAGAACACTGCAGGTGTAATTATATGGTTAAGGTAATGCTAATGTTAGCTGGCTATCACTGGCACTAACTTATGTGGGCTTAAAATACTAATGTTACCTGTCAACACTGTGGCTAACATTGGTGCTAATATTACCTAGCTAACTTTGATGTGACTTTTAGCTTACTATTAATGCGGCCTATGTTTAAAATGTTGCTAAAAGTACCTGGTGAACGCTATGGATATTATTAAATGGCAAACATGAGCGCCAGTCCTACCTGGCTGAGAAAATAGGCTAATATTATCTGGCTAACATGAGTGCTAATGCTAGCTGGATAAGACTTGATGGCTAATGTTACCAAGCTAATGTAGACACGCTAATGTTCCCTGACATGCATGTTAGTGGGCCAACATGGCCGCTAATTACACCGGCTAAGACTAAAGGCTTATATGACTTGGTTAAGACTTATTACTAATATTACCTGACTACCATGGGTGCTAATACGTGTGCTATTGTATTTCTGGCTAACCCTAACGGCTAATATTGTTTAGTTAGGACTAATTACTAATATTATCTGGGTAACATGGCTGCTAATGTTACCTGGCTAAGGCTAATTGCTAATACTACCTAGTTAGCACTAATGGCTGTTTTAACCTGGTTATGACTACTGGCTCGTGTTATCAGATAGATAGACATTTTATTAATCTCTAAGAGATATGTATTACATTTTTATTACATTATTTTATAAAATCAGGATAATAGTAATGGCTAAAATGACCTAGCTAACTACACACATTCACTGCCAAGACAGTGTAGCTGGTACACATCACCACACATTTGGTTAGTTTGGTTAGTTTGGTTAGTTGATGCAACAATGCCATTATACGCAGAAATGGAGCTACAGTTTGTGAATATGACTCACCTGATTTGGTGGTTCTCTTGCCACAGACAAGCAGTGATGATTGACCCTGTGACTCATCAAATATCATCTATCAATCAGCAAGTACAATTTACAGTTTAACAGACACATACATACACATGTTCTATATTGTTGTTTTAATAATAGAAAAGACTAACTGTGTGTGAGCACTGGGGGTGGGGTGGACGGGGTTCTGTTGGGGGCGGCAAACCTATGGGCCCTTTACGGGCGCCTCTGGCGTCGGGGTAGGCGATGGCCCGCAGCAGCTGTGTCTGGGGCGGCCTGGGGCTCCTGGGGTGTTGAATGTGGCCCCTGCTTTGGGGGGTGGGTGGCTCCTGGGCACGAGGGCTCAGGTGCTTGCCCGTAGCTGGCCGGCCCCCGGCGGGTGTTCCGGCGGTTGGGGTCCGGGTCCCCCTGTGGCCCTTGTACCTCTTCGCGGTGGACTCGAGGTTGCCTCTTGAGGGTGCGGGGGCGGGCCGTCCCCTCCGTGGGGAGCCTGCTGGGTGGGGCCGCGCTTTTGGAGGGAGTGTGGTTTGGGATGCATTGCTGTGTTCACCACGAACATCTCCTCTTTCTCTGTTTCACTCTGATGCAGTTATCCTCTCACTGCAGAGTAGTGTAGATTTAATGTAGATTTGTTGCACGTGTCATCTGGATGGTCATTGTTACAGAGCTTCTGTTTGTCTCGTTGTTCTTCTTTTATGTTTATTATTATTAGTAAATATGTATGTATGTATATATGTGTATGCATATACAGTATATGCACACTGTATGTGTGTGTATGTATGTAAGTACTGCATGGATATGTGTATGTGCACAGTATGTGTATGTATATGTGTACGAATATGTATACATATATATATATATATGTGTGTATGTATGTGTATATATGTTTACATATATATATATATATTATTATTTATTTTATGTTTTTTTTCTTTCTTTTCCTGTATTTTTGCTTATTTTGCTCTGTGACTGTTCTGGTTGTTGCTGAAATTGTGATTATCACGGTTGTTTATAATATGGTTGAAATATGTTTGTGAGGTTCTTCTGCACCCTTTCTTATACCCCTCCACCCCACCCATCGCTTTTCAGGTCAGGTCCGGCATCGAAGTGTGGATCAAGAAAATTCATAATAAACGCAGTCAAATGTCAAGGGAGACTCACTTGGATTATGAAGTCTCCCTTGGCAAAGAAATTTTGCTCAGCATTTAAAGGCAGCTTGACTCCCATTCAATTCAACTGTTATGATGCTGGAAAAAAGGGAAAAAAAAGAAAAGAGTAACTGCAAAGTTAATGGTGCCTAAGCTATTATATAATATGCAGATTATGTAATTGGTAGTAGTCTATAAGGAACATTATGTCAACATCCATAGGACTATAACAATTAATCATTGAGGAAACAAATATGTTGGCCAACCATGCCTAATTCTGGTCATGCTTCGTTTTTTATATATTTTTTATTTAACTCTGATTTGCATTGATTGCAGACTTTTAAAAAAACAATCTGATTCAATGTACAGTCAAATTAAAACTAGAAGTTCATGATGTTCTAGTCTAGATTTACGTTTTATGATCGGAATGTTTGAGAAACTGTTAGTAGCTTCTATTGTACATTTTAAATGCTCATAGGTTTGACCAATCGGCGTAGAGGGAGAGCGCAGCCAATCAGCGTGCAGCCAGAGCACTTGTTTTTTTTTGCCTGTCCCTCCTTCGTTTTTCCTTTTTGAGACTCCGCCCCCTTTCGGTGTCCGTCGCGCATTTCCTCATTCCCGTGACGTTAAACGCCGACACGGATTGGAGAGCGCTCTGTGTCATCGTCGTGACGTTGGGAATTCCTCTCCCTGAGGTGCTCGGCGAAACGGAGCTTTGCATGAAGCAGGCACGTAGTGTATCCACGTGAGGCGGCGGGGACAAGTTGACAATGTTTCCGGGACAAGCTGCCATCATCTTCATCGTCCTCCCAGCATCGTCACCGAGCCGGACCACGCATCTGCTCCCTGCACGTCCCTGAGCAGAGGCGAAATAAACGGACAGAAAACATGATCATCATCCTCATCCCGCGCCGGCTGCCCGTAAACGCAACATCTTTTTGAGAAGCGCGATCCCCCTTCCTCCAGGCCGCCGACATCAACGTAGGTGTGCTGTCTTATTTGTAGGGACGTATCCACGGCGACACGAGGAGTTGTGTTATTAGCTCGTTCATGCTGGGACAAGGTCAGTCAATCCTGACAAGTTGCTCAGCATGAGCACTTAAGGTCAACATGCTTGCTTCTCTAAATGTGCACACTTCACACTTTGTGTCTAGTCTAACCCAAATCCAGCTTCCTAGGGGCAAATTTGCGTTTTCTTTTTTATGGCATTTTGAGCTGTCATCACTTAACATGGGTGTGGGGTTTTGTGACATTTGTTTCTTGTGCAACATTTGATTTTGTTCATTTTGTCAGTGTTGTTGTTTTGTTTTTTTTTGTGCATTTCTCTTTTTGGTTTTGATGAAGTTTGGATGAATATGGGGGAACAAAAACAAAAAACACCCCATTGAAAGCTATCCTAAACTGAAAGCCCGACATTAAAAAAAAAATGACTCAGTGCTTCCAAGCAACAAAAAATGTCAGATTGGAAACTAGCCTTGAATAGCAACGGTACTCAAAACATTGTGCCATGCTATTTTTTGATCCAATGTTTATTTTGTCTTTTTGTGGCTAATATGGTGATAAAGTCATACAGGCAAAAGCAGAAGCGATATGTGTATGCAAGTTATGAGCGAGACAAGGGTCCTCGGTTGTATTTAGGAATCTGCTGAGAAAATGTTAGTCACTCCCGAGTTTTTAATCATGTGCCGTATTTGGCCCACAAGTCTCCAATTGAACAAACAACAGTGGCCTGCAGCCACTTCAGTTGTGAGTTTAATGGCATTTGGCCTGTGTTAATTGGGCACAGAATTGCCGTAGCTCTTTAAAACTCGTCTGAAGCTGCAACATTCCTCGTGATGAAAACAAATCCTCATTTAAAACAACCTTTTTTCTTAACATAAAGTAATTCTATGAAAAATCTTATGTTTTCCCATTCAAAGCATGCAGCAAAATGTCTTTTTTGCAAGGAGTTCACTTGTTGAGTTATGTAAACATACTGCCCTTTAAACGATTAAAAGCTGCAAAAAAACAATATTAATACTCGATGTATATCTGCCAGAAGTAGTTTCCTCTTTTAAAGTGAAAACAAATCATTTTTACAGCAGTTTTTGGAAACCTGACATTTTTGTCCTGAGAAGCAAGAGTTTTTGTTCTAAATCTGGCACTGTAAAGAATAATGCATGAAAATCCATATTTCATGGCCTAACAACAACAATAATAATAACAATGATAATAATAAACAAATCTTCCTTGCCACGTACTTATTACATATTTATTACATTTTGTGTCATTATCGTAAGTTATCTCAGTACATTTTGAAGCATCCCCAATCATTTGGTTTTCTTTATTTATATTTTTCAAACCAAACACGCTCTTGTCATCCACCCACGCTTATCTGTGTTTTCAGACACGTTGTTGACGCAGGCAAAGCCGTCACGCGAGTAAGGAGACCGCAGTTATCTACTCCTGAGGGGCCCCTGAGCCCTGAAGGTTGAACTGTAACGAATGGTCTCGCCTCAAAAACAGCCCTGAAAAACTCAGGAGAGTATGACAGAACTTGGCGAATGATATATGCCGCCGATGACAGCATTGGACGAAACATAGACATTTGTTGTTTGTGTTCATCTTGTTATTGACCACGGCACTGACCTTGTCACTCAGGATCGGTGACGGTGCACGGACACGCTAGAAGCTCAGATGTCCACTCCAGAGCGCTTTAAATAGATAAGCACTTTAAGTTGTGTGCCAGGGAAGTGGTGGTAACCTCTGAGCGAGGTAGATATCCCCAAGTCTGGTGGCTGACTCAGCAGACAGGACAAGCAAAACCAGCAGCTGACACTTCAGTCAAACTTGGATACATGAAGCTAACTTCCACATTCACTCCACATTGCAGAAGTGTTAGTTTTGATAATTATCTTGACAGGTCAGAGAAATGCATAATTATTTACATAATGAATCACAAACGCCAGAAAATGAATATGAATGGCTCGAACTGGAAATTCAGACAATTGTATGGTTGGGCCCGACACGATAATCGATAAATCGATTAGTGAACGATTTAAAAAAAAGTTCATTATTGGCCACACAGTCAATAGATCTGGAAGATCTGGGTTCGAATCTCTGTTGGACATCTCTGCATAAAGTTTGGATGTCCTCCCCCTTTGTGAGTTTTCTCCGGGTACTCCGGTTTCCTCCCACATTCCAAAAACATATTAGGTTAATTGGCGACTCTAAATTGTCCATCGGTATGAATGAGAGTGTTCTGTGATTGGCTGGCAACCAGTCCAGGGTGTACCCGGCCTCTCGCCCGAAGACAGCTGGGATAGGCTCCTGCATAACCCCGCTACCTCAATGAGGATAAGCAGCATAGAAAATGGATGGAGGGTTCACTCGGCATGTGTCTGTGCGCATTGGTTTTATATTGGAAAGAACCGAGACATCAGAACCATTGCATTTTACTCCGCCACCACAACCATGTGGTCCAGCTCAAACATGACCCCCTACATTAGTTTAACCATACATTACATAACCGTGTTACGTGTGTGTGTTGTTTTTATTATTTTCTTCGAGGTTTTATGGTCTTTTTTTGGTTGTTTAAATTATGTTGTTTCATTTATTTCAAAACTCTTGACAGTCCAATCACAATGCTAAATGCTCTTGAGAAATTAAAGTTGATCACTTTTGATATGATGTACTCTCATTACAATGGCATATAAGTCATGAAAAAAGTATTGACAATAATTTGTGGGACAGTTATCGTCGCGACGGCGTTATGTCGAGCTACTTTGGCATATGATTGATCCTGTCTCTCACTATAGGTTGTCTCGCCATGTCCGCCTTGTTTCCCGATGCCCTGGAAGCGGCTGGGCGAGTGGATGGCCTCCCACTGGCGTCACTGCAGCCGTCGTCCGAGCTGGAAGAGGAGGAAGAGGCCGAGGCGTCGGTGGAGAGAGGGCCGAAGAGACGGGGCCGCTACCGGCAGAGCATCCAGCTTGTAAAGCCTTTCAGGATAACACACAAGTAAACGTTTTATCCTTTGACATACGCTCAGCCAGTGAAAAGCAAATGTTTATCCTGTTAATTGGCCTCCAGTCTCCCAGGCTTCATTGTGTTGGCAGATGCACTCATGCTTAGTACTTCTTAGCAGATTCTACTGCTATGATATCATGGAACCTCTACAGGCAGGCCTACTCAAAGAGGTAACATCAGACCGGCCAGCTAGTTCAGTTCAAAACTTTGGATCAACTTGCATTTCTGCAGCAGAAATAAAAACACTCATGACACATCAAGGATCTTTAACTAGCATTTTTGCAGCAGAGCACTCCTGACAAATGGGATTTGTGACTAGCTTTATTTGCAATAGATTCCCCAAGATTCCTCCTCTTTTCCTGTTGTTGTATTGAGGATCTATCACTTGTTGTAGCTCCTTATTGAGAGAGGTGCGATCCTGTCATGTAGAGGATTTTTGACTAGAGGTTTTGCAGTACATTCTTAAAAATTCAACAAACGCCCTGCGTCCAATCCGCCTGTTTGGCAAGATCTCATCAAGGAAGTATCTACCATCGCCATGGTAGTCTGGGGGTGCCTTCCAAACAGGTGGATTGGGTGGAGGGGTTTTGTTGAATACCCACCACGTTCACCAGACCTCATACCACTGGACTTCTTGTTACGGGGATACCTAAAAGACAAATACCAAGAGAATTGTTTCACGATGTGTGCTATTCTGTCGCTTCGCGTTGTCGGCAGTATTTGGAATGTGGAATGTCCATACAGAGATGCCCAACAGAGATTCCAACCCTGAACCTCCAGACTGTGTGGCCAATGTGCTAACCATTTGACCACCGTGCGACCTAATTTTGATAGTTTCATGATCTTTTTCTCTTAACGCCCAGTTTTAAGGCTGCTGCTTTTTTGCGGTGATGCAGAAAAGATAAAGAAAAAGCAAAACGTGCTAGTGGCTGAACCAATGTTTTTTGAGATACGCTGAGATCTGTGCAGCATGGTCACGCATGAGTGGACCATATTTTGGATTCAGTGCCAAAAACTTGGAAAAGCTAAGAAAAAAGCCACACAGGCTCCCAGAAGTCGTACTTTTAATGATGGTGGAACAATGATTTGCTGAGTTCACAAGTCTTTCACGTTGTCAAACTGTTTTGTGCTGCGACAATTTGGGTCAAATTCCAAACTGTACCACCTCAAAAGCGTTTGACTTGCAAACGCACACACAAAAAGGGATTTTGCGTAAGAGCGCAATAAATCTGTCTGACGCAGAGATTGCCATTGGAGGACACACAAAGCCACAGAAGCTAACTTTTAGTCACATTCTGGCTGTTCGCCATGATAACACACAGAATCTTATCCCCAAGTAGCAGACATCACCACATTTGAACGTACGCTGTGATAAACAGGCCCTGAGCTGCTTTCTCCCAAATTTTGTGATAGGAGCGTGCAAATGACTGCTCAAACATTGCAGTCATGATTCACCTTGCCTCAGCTCTGGCAAGCAAAGGGGACGCTTTTTGCTCAGGGCCAATATAGGTCAGGTTCAACATAGCGCTTTTGTGCGCTCCTTCCAGCTCACTCATCGCCAGTGTCGTCTCTCTTCCAGACACCAGCACCCGGTTGATAACGCCGGCCTCTTCTCTTTTTTGACCATGCACTGGCTCACGCCACTGGCCCTGAAAGCCTACAAGACGTCCAGCCTGTCCATAGACGACGTGTGGGGGCTGTCCTGCCACGAAGCTTCGGAAGTCAACTGCCAAAGGTGAGCTGAGGGTGTGGGTGAAGGTGGCAAGGCGTCATTTTGCCACATGAGTGAGGTGGGGCCCGAATGGCCCTCAGGTGAACTCAAAGTAATAAAAAAGTTATATAACCCAAACAGATGCACATTTGAAAAGACTTTGATTACCCTGACCTTGAACAGTTCCAACAAAGATATTAAACAGCAAATGGGGGAGACATGAGAAAATGAGGCTTCACACTTAATTGGGGGGAAAACAGTCAAGTAGTGGAGCACAATTTTGATGGGCATGTCCTCACTCGGGGTGTTTTATGATGGATAGTTTCACTTCTAAGATGGCTTTCCTTTTCCTTGGTGCACTGCTGCTTGGGAGACATAACGGAGGGTGAAAAACAATGTCAACGGCTCAATAGGCACACAATTCCTTATTCTGCCCAGCACATAGCACACACTGCATCTTTATGTGGCACGTAAATTAATTAGTTCTCAAGCAAGTTATGTGTTTAGGGACCAAAATAAAGTTTGGAATTAATTTATGATTGTGTATTTGTAACCACAAAGATGAGGACCACCTAAAATACAATTTTTGTCGATAGAATGCACGACGCGCTAACTTTTGCAGCCTGGGGAACCTTAATCCATTCATACCATTCCACAAACTATACTGTACAGCACTGCAATATTTACAGTGATGTTTTTCGATGTTCAAAATTGTTCCCTAAGAAACTTTGCCCTCTCTCTGTTTGGTTTCTGCTGTTGTTTCCATGGCAACCTATTTCAGTGGCACGCCAGCGCCAGCATTTAGACAATAATCCTTGTCAGTTGAGCTTTCTAATAATTTTGGCAATATCAATATTATGGTATAAAAATGTATTTTTGGATGATGAATATGCAATTTACAAAAACTGTCAATGGCTGTGGCAATATCAGAAATGAATTAGTGGACGATATCAGTTTATCAGATATAGGTAAGAAAGCCAAGATTGATATATCAATAAAGATATCATACAATGCTTGTTGGAATGTGCGTCTACTCGCTTAGCTTGCCTTCTTATGACTATCACAATAATCAATGAATCACACGTTAAATAAAAAACACCTCTCCGGCCTCGATACACTTATTTGTTGTCCTCCTCTCTCTCTCTCTCTACCAAACAGGCTGGACGACAAGAGGGTTCACTCTGTGGATCAACACCTGGGCGAGTTGGTTCTATAGAGGAATGAACGGAGTGAGTGAACCCTCCTGTCAGTCATTCAGTCTTTGAGTCCTGCTGCTAGCGAGTGCACACGCAGAGTGATGCGGCCTGCAAGTGTGCAACCGCAAATGCAAATCGATGAAGGCAAAGCGATGTTTTTTAAACAGAATTAACAAGGTGAACTCTGATGAGCTGATATGTCGCATTTGTTGGAAAGTAACGATGACGAAGTCTAGCGTTCTTTTAACCTGAAGCCATGTACCTCCCACTCCTGCACAATTAAAAGACATAACAGTCCTACTACAATGTTAAAAATGCGCCATTATTATGACAATAATATCAATTATCAGCAATTGTTGTCCAGCAAAATATTTTTATCACAGGCCTAGGCATTGTAATATTTGAATTTCCTGTCAACTAACCTTTTTACAGCTTCTTGTGTCTGCTTTGATTTCCATTGCAACCCTTTAGGCAAGAAGATAGCAACAGCATTTTCATAATATTATCTGTGTGTTAAGTTATTTTTCAGTGGATAGTAAACTTATGCAGTGCAAGTGGGACACTTATTACTCTAAAGTACGTCCAAGTTACTACTGTGGGAATCTCTGGGTACCTCACAATACGATACCACTGATCGATGGCTCACGATAACGATAATACAGCGATAGGGTGAAACAAAAACAGCATAATTTATGGTGCAAAAACAATGATACTGTATTGCAACATAAATGTAGACATAAAAAAGTAGAATATAGAAAGCAAGAATAAGAAAAAGAGAAAATTCAACATTTTTCTTAAACATGTTTTATTAAATGTGAATAAAAATTAACTAAATTATTTGTCTCCAACCTTTTTTAATAAGAGCTACCCTTACAAAATCAGGACGGCTGAGAGCCACGTCTTTTGTAACATTTAATTTCATAGCTTATTTCAGCCAATTCAAACTTAATAAGCTTGTTTTGCCACAACATGAACAAAATGTTGGTATCCACAACGCACATTTTGTACAAAAACAAACTAAAAAAAAAGCATTCACCTGCATCTTATACTGTATTTCAGGATGCATGTATTTCTAGTGCAGCTAATGTTCAGCACTGTTAGAGCTTCTTTCACTAAAACTGGCAACAATTACATTGTGCTTTATTTTTACTTTATTGCACTTTATGATATACTGTATTTTTAACACGTCGGCGAGCTATTGGTAGCTCTTGAGCTACTGCTTGGAGACCCCTGGCTTTGCCTCTTGTTAATCGATAACTTAGGTGTCTCGTGCTAATGTTGTAGGGGTTACTTATCACGTGTGTAAACAGAATAACAAGGCACACACACTGATATGAGAATATGAGAGACATGAGAGTAAACTCGCCAAAGATATCTTGAACTGCAAATAGTCATGCCACGCTTATCGAGGTTTATTGGTTCCAGACCTGACAGTGATAAGTGAATTTTTGCAAAGTAGGATTCGATGTTTCACATTTTTATGACCTTCTAAATATGTTTTTTTTTTAACCATTATTTACCTGTAGACATAATAACACTCTGTTGTCACCGTTAAACTTGTATTACCATAATAACATAAGACCTAATAATAGAAAATAAGCCATCTTTCTCATAAATAAGATAAGCGTACTACTGTCTCATCAATTACATTAACATTACTGACACCTACAGACAGTGTAGAACACTACCGTGCTGCCACTGTTTGTGGTTGAGGAGAGACTCACATTGCACTTCAATGGATTTATTACCAAGCAGAGAACATATGGAGTGAACATTCACACAGGAGCTGCTGTCTGCCTCTCTCTACACTGCTAACCTGCTGCTAGCACTCAGTTAACAGTCAGCTCTAGCCCAGCTGAGGTCACTCACATCGCTTCCCCGGCCCTACTTTTTAAAAGCTGTATTACACTTCATGCTTTATATTTGTATTTTGGATCGTTTTGCAGTTTTAATGCTCGAGGATGCCAAAAGGATGTACAATTTGCTTACCACCGCTGAGCCGCAGCCACGGCTCAGCTGTTATTTGGAGCATGACTCGCGTCCATGTTTGTTGTGCCAGCCTTGGTATCTTTGTGAGACACTTCTTACATACTACCAAGTCCTTAGCCAGCTTTGTCTCATGTGCGTACCATAAAACTCAAAGTTAGAATACACTTTTCTTCATTGCTGGCATCCTCTCTGTAGCCCTGTTGTTTAAGTTTTCTTCTTCTCCTGACACAGACCTCTTGTAAATGCATGAAGTAGGGTCCGTCATAGCTTTTATTCGCTCCCTACCAAAACGTCTGGCCCACACTTTCCTGGAAGTCCATTCATTTATGCACGCCGGCTAACTACAGAAACAAAAGGCTGTTAAAGCGCAGCACTTTGTGGTGGAGATAACTGGGGTCAATCATGCAAAGATGCTGCAGGAGTGTACAAGAAAAAACGATGATAGGTTCCCATTTAGGCCGCACGGTGGATGAGTGGGTAGCATGTTGGCCTCACAGTCAGGAGATCAGGGTTCGAATCTCCGTTGGACATCTCTGTGTGGAGTTTGCATGTTCTCCCCGTGCATCCGTGGGTTTTCTCCGGGTACTCCGGTTTCCTCCCACAATCCAAAAACATGCATGTTAGGTTAATTGGCGACTCTAAATTGTCCGTTAGAGTGTGAATGTGAGTGTGAATGTTTGTATGTCTGCCCTGCGATGGACTGGCGACCAGTCCAGGGTGTACCCTGCCTCCCGCCCAAACCCAGCTGGGATAGGCTCCAGCATACCCGCGACCCTAATGAGGATAAGCGGTATGGAAAATGGATGGATGGGTTCCCATTTACAGCTAGAATTCACCACTAATGTAACATTTGGCGGAACACTGATGTGAAAGGGATTTAGTTGCCATTCCCAGCGTATCATTGCTGTTGTGAACTGGTCATCCGCACCACGACACTCCAGCCTCACACCGTCAGCTCAGCGGGATTGTTTTCCCATTTTTCACAAATATTGGCAGATCCCCTTCTTTGCTTTCCCAGTCGTACTTGCGAGACGAAGGCTGCTCAAACATTGACAGTAGCCAGAGCAGAGCCAGGTAAGAGTGTGGGAATTTGCAGTGAAAAGATTCCCACTTAGCGTGCTCATTGCTATGTTTGCACTCTGCCTGCACAGTTTGACACCCGTCCACTTAATCGATGGACATCCAGTTCCTCGTGTAGCAACGGCGCAGGGCTGTGCAAGGATGGCAGGCCGGCTAAGAATAACAGTGATTAGAGATTAGAGTGAGAGTTAGCGGGCCCCGACTTTGGCGGTTATGTCATTAACTGCTCAGCTTGCCATGCACTGCGTCTCCCCTGCCAATGGCGCTCACTGTTATTGACTGCGGGCCCATCCCTACAAGCCACCAGATAAGATGACCGTGAACCAGCTTAAGAAACGCACAGTGGAATCTCATTTCAAGAATGAACCATTCATATTCAGCACACCTGTGAGAATAGCTACAATGATGTAATCATATACTAGATCTGTGTCGAAACAAAAATAATACTGTTCAGTTTCAGATCAAAATATGTGGTTATTACAGTATTGTGGTTGTAGTGTACTCTTGTGCTGCATTATACTGATTGTCTGCCTTATTTACCATGACCGTGACAACATCATAGAGACTGCACTGAGTATGATGTCTCACCAGTGGCGGGAGATGCATTTGGTACCCGGGCCTTCAGTGGGCTGACAATTTTTTTTTTCCCCACCAGACCATGAGAGCTAGTGTCAAATCCAGTTTAGAAAGGAGACAGTACAACACACAGAAGCTTAAATCTAATTGGACAAAACCATCTACATACACCTACAGTACCCTACCGGAAGCAGCGCAGCCAAGAAACATGCTACAAAATAAAGATAATAAAGATAATAAGACTATTGGGAATAAATTGCAATAATAATTGGCCACTCTAAATTGTCCATAGGTATGAATGTGAGTGTGAATGTTTGTCTGTCTGTATGTGCCCTGCGATTGACTGGCGACCAGTCCAGGGTGTACCCCGCCTCTCGCCCAAAGTCTGCTGGGATAGGCTCCAGCATCCCCGCGACCCAAATGAGGATGAGCGGCATAGAAAATGAATGAATGAAGATGGACATGCTTTTGGTAGTAGCACACCACTATTGTGTTACAGTTTTACAGGCGTTGCAAATAACAGTCACAAAAATATCTTTATGGGGTTTTATTATACAGGAATACTTTACTGTACTAATACGTTGATGAAATATAAACATCTCAAAATATACAGTGTTTTCCCCTTAATGATTACATCTTTCTGCATGTTTGTCACACTTAAATGTTTCAGATCATCAAACAAATGTAGTTATTAATCAATGACAACACAACTTAACACAGAATTCAGTCTTTTATTATTAAGGGGAAAAATCCAAACCAACATGGCCCACGGTCCATTTTACAACATAACTGAGATTAATTGAGATCTATCAGTCTGGAAAAGGTTAGAAAGCCAATTGGATTGTGTAGGTTTGGATTTTTTCTCCCTTAATAATAAAAAAAAGTCACTTAGCAACTTTTTTGTGTTCACTTATGGTTCACTTATGGTCACTTATTGTTGTCATTTGTTTGCGGATTCATTTGTTTGAAGTGTGACAAACTTGGGTAGGAATTGGGTAGGGGGCAAGCACTTTTTCATACCACTGTATACATTTATTTTGATGAAAAATAAACACATTAACAATAATATTGACTCTTCATAGGCAGTATAAAATGAATTCATGACTAAATCATTTATTTATTTATTTATAATAGTATGTTATACTTATAGAATAACAATTGGTATTGAGTAACATAATAAAAAGACAATAATAATTTTTGTATTCTTTATTATTTCTTTGTTTTACCAGATAAGGTCTCATAAAATAAAATAATTAATGATAACAATATTTACCGCTGTTATTATTTACTAGGATGAATATGAAAAAGGTAATGAATTTGTTATCATTTATTTATTTATAATAAAGTATACTGTGAAATATATATATATATATATATATATTTATATACAGTGTAAAGTGCATTTAAAATAAATATTTTTTTTTGTACTTTTTAAAAAATAAGTAAATGATTAAAGAATTATAACAGATAATGTTATTATTTGTGTTGTATATTATATTTTATTATTATGTTAAAAAACATTGTTAATGTAATGTACTTTTTTTTCCGCTGAACGGTGTATTTTGGAAGGTTGGGAATTTGCATATCCATGAGTGTATTGCTGTATAGACTACTAGATAATTCAGACATGTCATCACTCTGCCAGTGTTGTCTAAAACGGATCGTTATTGTCTTCATAAATTCCGCGGTTTTGATACAGCGTACCTAACGATGCGTCCAGTGAGGGCTTTAACCTCGTCAGGGTTGGTAGGCCGATGGTACTCAGGGGCACTGGTGAGCATGGAGGGGATTTAGTTTGTGTTTCCATAGCAGGAACAGTTATGCAACCCAGATGCACAGCAGCGGAGATGATGGCAAGAGGAAGAAAAAAAATCCCCCTGGGAGAGTTGACACTTGCTGGTACCCAGCGAGGTGCGAATCTTCAATGCGGCGTCTGAGCCAAAGCGGTTCTCAAAACATCAGCTTGACTCTGGCTGTTGGCTGGTGAGAGTATTTCTGTCCAATCATGCCTGTGTGGATCTTACTGCGTTGCCATGGCGCTCTTCCCCTGAATTATTGTAATATTGAATATTATACGGGGCATTTTAGATGGATGGTGATGTAAAAAAAACCAGCCAGTGACTCACACAAAAGATACCCTGTCCTGATGAAACTGCTGCTCGGCTCATTTATTTTGGGGCAAGTTTGCAGTTTCACTTTGGCACAAATGAGTCCAGCAGCAAGTGGTGATTTTTGCAGAATAACACATCTGGATTCAAAGTTTAGTGTAGATTTTCTCCTCAATAAGAAGATGTTAAGTCATTTAGCATTACACAATCAATACTCTAGCTGGCCACCGTGCAGCTACTTTTTGGACTTTTGCACTCGTTTGACGTCAGACGGTAATTATCCGGCTGCACGAGAGTCAGCTCAGTTTAATGTCCTGTCTGTCTTTTGATTAGTTTTTAATAAAGTCGTTTAGGGCGCAAATGACTCTCCGCAGCGGCTGCTGCTGCTGCTTTGGAGAGTCATTAGTAACCTGGCCAACATGATATTCCACGCACTTTACGGAGCATTATACGCCAATAAGAGTGCATTAGCTGCGTCTTCAATAAGTTAGCTTGTAGCTCTCAAAGTCTAATTACACGCGGCATCATTCACGAAAGGCTGATTTTAGAAATTCCAGGTCAACATTTGTTAGATTCAGCCCTAATTGGTGTCATTTGTCTTGCTTGATGTCGGGTCTCTGTGAGTGCCTTTTAACCTACGTATGCCCCCCATTGTGCCGGTGAATTTGCGAGTGCAGCTCAGTAGTTAATTGCTTGAAACGAAACAACACCAAATGTGCTGCTTTGGCTCAACGTTGTTTTGCACAGAAGAAGATTAGTGTAGTCGAATATTTTGATGATGAGCTGAATCTCATTAAAACTTTGCAGGCACCTCTGGGGGTACCACATGTCTACATTGTAATGTTTTAAGGCTAAGTTGATCAAACTTTAAGTTTTTTTTACTATTTTTTTTTTTACCATAACACCTTCTCTTGCAAGGTTTTTAGAATAGAGGTTTATACATTATGCATACACTATGTACCCTAGGGACTGATTCGAATAGTGGCGTTACATAGTTATGTAAAACAAAAACAAAACTATCTCTGGTTAGGCCTAAAGTTGTTTTGAAGATGCACTGAATGTTTTCATTAGACTTTTATCACAGCAACCGTTTTAGACTCTCATATCAAAGCCAGTGTTGTTATCAGTTATTGACCATGTCCGTGATGCAATAACTTCTTCCCAAATGCTCCACGTTTCACCTCATTTTTGGAATATTTTGCATAACTTGTGTTTTTACACTTCAAAGAAAATTTTAAAACAAAAAAAAGAGAATAATAGTAATAACCTTAACATGTATGGCTACGTCTGAAGTTATTGAGTTACTGAAAATGAAAAATAGAATTCTATATTATATTTTTATTATCCTTTTACAACAGGGGCCTTTATGGGACTTAAAGATAAAAAGTGTGTGCTTTTAAAAAAAAATGATAAATGCTGATTTCCTGCAAAAATAATAATGCATTAAAAATCATAGTTACGTATTTCACGCTGTAATCATTAAATGACAAACGTTCCACTTTGCACCTCATTTTTGGAAAATATTGCATATTTTGTGTGTCTCCCAATGTAAAGGTCAGGGGTACTTATGACAAAAAGGGCATACAAACATAAACATATTTAAACAATTAATCAAAACTCTCAACTCTCAGGCTGCGATTGTTGAAAAAAATTGATGTAGTGAATTCTGCATGTTGGCTGATATTTGTAGTAGTAGCAGCTGCCATATTGTGAGTGGTCATTGTGTGTGTGTGTGTGTGTGTGTGTGTGTGTGTGTGTGTGTGTGTGTGTGTGTGTGTGTGTGTCCCAGGCTGGAATCGCTGTGGCACGATGAACTGAAAAGACGAGGGCGCGAGGGGGCATCCCTGACAAGAGTCTTTTGGAGGTTCTGCCAGACCCGAATACTGGTCGCCATCTTTGCTCTCCTTTTCACAATGGTGGCAGGCTTTGTCGGGCCCGTGAGTACCACCCAAATCCCTTTCTCTTTTGATGTTCTGCTTAGTAGGCCTTCCTGCATTTTGGCGCTCCATCCCATTTCACACAGGTCCACAAAACCCTCACACGAACGCCATACGTCTTCTTGTTGTGCTTCAGGCCCCCAAACAGCAGATTTGCAACATACAGTATGAACTATACTTAACCATGTGGGTTTTTTTGCCAGGTTATAACGGTTCTTTGTACTGTAAGATGTTTATTTTTATTGCAGGTCATGTGCCCACTTGTGCTCTGCTTATAGCATTAACAGACTTTAGTTCTGAGACAATGACTCATTTGTTTGTGTCCATGTCACCATTGCACAAGCTAAAGCAATCGCGTTGTACACACTTAGGCTCAACGTTTTCTGGAAAAATACACTATCAGTCAAAAGTTTGGAGACAGGTCTTTCAATCAGTGACTGGGCCTGGAGCGAAAGTGGGATTGCCACCGTAGAAGTCTACCTGTTACAACAATAATGTCTAAACCAATCAGATTTTGTGTGTCTTTTATTATGTTAAATTAACAGTTCAATGATATTATAGCAGTAGTGTGTGTCCCTAGAGCAGGGGCTGGCAAACTGCAGCACGTGGGCCACAATAGGCCCGCCTAAGCGTCTTAATCCGGCCCAGCAGGCATTTTAATTTCTAAATTATTTGTCGTCACCAAAATATGACTCGCAGTGCTTGAGTCGCCCAAAATAGTGAGATGCCATCTGTAGCTTGTACAAAAAAGCCATCCAAACTACACAACAGGTCAACACGCAAAGAAGCACTCATATATTCCTGCCGCAAAGCATGCTGGGTAGCTTGTGGTGCTCTTTCTCCCAACGTTTGTTCCATTCTTGCTTGATTGCAAAATATGTTGAGAAGGTGGTCAGAAGTAAACAAGGTTAACATACTCTCGATATCCAATGTTTCATTGTTCATAGTTTATATTGTTATTGCTTTAAATAGCGATGACTTTTTGTTGATTTTAATTGGATTTAGTGTCATTGTAGCGACCCGCCTTCTGGTTTCCAGGCACTCCTAATACGGGCCCTGCTGGAGTATTCCCAAAGCTCCGAGAGCTGCGTGCAATACGGCCTCTGCTTGGTCGCCGGCATCTTCGCCATGGAGCTGATGCGCTCGTGGTCTCTGGCGCTGATGTGGGCCGTCAACTATCGCACAGCAGCACGCCTCCGTGGGGCGACACTCACGTTTGCCTTCAACAAGATTCTGCGCTTGCGCAACACTAAAGACATCAGTCCGGGCGAGGTAGGCAGATTCAAGTTAACCGAATTGTTCCTGGTAGTGTGGATGTTTGGACTCATGCGTGCTTTCCGTCGCTTCTTTTAGCTGATCAATATCTGCTCCAATGATGGCCAGCGCCTCTATGAGGCCATATCGTTTGGCTGCCTGCTGGCCGGGGGGCCCCTGGTGGGCATCCTGGGCTTGTGCTACACCACGTACTTCCTGGGTTTCACCGCTCTAATAGGATCGGCCATTTTCGTCATCTTCTATCCAGCCATGGTACATTGTAGTTGTTTGTTTGAAGAAGTGATTTTATCCAACTTAAAAGAACCAAAATCTGCTTTGCTATCGCTCTCCTGTCCACTCTGGAGATGCTTTCCCAATTGCACTCAGCCCGAGCCACCCGTGGTATTGATGTGAAAGCTATTTACGCGCTTGAAAGAAAGGGCCCTGCAGCACAGCTAATGCGATTGTGTCTGCTTTCATTTCCTCCCCTGCTTCTTACTTCTCTTGTCATCATTCCCCCCCCCACCACCACCACCACCACCACCTCCCGTCTGGGTCAGATGCTGGCGTCGAGGCTGACTGCCTATTTCCGCAAGAAGTGTGTGGCCGTGACCGACCAGCGCGTGAGGCTGATGAACGAGATCCTGGGCTGCATAAAGTTCATCAAGATGTATTGCTGGGAGGAGGCCTTTGCTGAGAATATCCGCAGTGAGTTCATTTCCTCTCTGTGGTCGCTTGATGCAAGAACGCAAAGTCATGCTAAAACATGGCTTATTAAGCATGACTCAAAAGGCCATCAACTCGTTGTCGCCGAAAGTTGAAACCAACGTGGATTTATCACCTGGAAAATAAGTCATATCCCCTGTAGTGGACTGGCAAGATAATCCTGACCGTAAATCCATTTTCATTAGCTCATTAAGTCGTTCCCCCTGTGCCATCCACTATCAGAAAGGCCAGTTTGAATCCCTTGGCCTCAAGGTTAATTTGCAAGGTGTTTGGGGGAGGGCTTATGATACGGCCGACGACTGTTCTACGTTACTCGTGAATTAGTGACGGCCTTTTCTCACCAAGACCTTTCGCTGCGGGTGGCTGATAAGGATCCTTCTCCTCTTGAATTAGCCTGCCGGGGCTTGTTTTGGCGCCGGCCTGTTAGGACGGTGATGAATCGCCATTCAGCTTGGCCAAGCGGGTCCACGGGGCAGCGGTGTCATCCTCTATCATCGCAAATGTTTGTTTAAGCTAACTCGCTCTCAGAAATCATGAAAATTGGGCAAGCTATGTTGCTTGCGTGATCATTTTACAATACAAATACACCACATGATGGCGGTGTTTGTTTTTTTAGCCCCATTGTCTTGAAATTTCTTCACACAGGTCAACACCTACCGTAACTTTTATGTTTTTTTTTGCCAAATCACCACAAAATTTGGTGCACACCTTAACCGGACCCTTCCATCCATCCATCTTCTATGCCGCTTTACCTTGTGAGAGTTGGATAAAGTTAGTCACCGATGTAGGCAACATTATTCACTGTCTTCTATGCGGAATCATTTTGTGAAGAAAATATAAATTTGCACAAAATCCTTGAAATTGCCACACTGCAGCAGTCCCTACTTCTGTAAACACGTGTGACGCCGTGCTTTTGCACATGCACATTACTTCCCGGATCCGCTTAGTATTCACATTAACACAAAAAAACAGATTTTATCTAAAAATCCAAATTGGGCATCAAAGCTTACAATGTGAACATAGCTGTAAGAGCTCTTGAAGCCACAAATGTCATGCCTGTACATTGAACGAAAGATGGAATAAACGCCTCTGAGGACACTTTCAAACCGTATACCTTTTGTGTGCGCTCTTTCCAACCCCGTTTGTGTGTATTTTGGACCATTCTTTGATTGTCTGCCTGTCCCAATCCTCAATTTTCTCCTCAACAGAAGTAAGGTCAGAGGAGAAGGGAATGCTGGAAAAGGCCGGGCTCATTCAAAGTCTCACTGTGGGAGTGGCACCCATCGTCATGGTGATAGCCAGCGTGTGCACATTTACCTTGCACATGGCCCTTGGCTACGACCTTACTGCAGCAGAGGTACTGTATGTGCACAAAAACACGTGGAAAAATCCTTATACAGTATATCGGTAGTATGATCACTGCAGCCACATCATTACACTTAATTACTGTCATTTCCGGTGTATAAGCTGCTGCTTTTTTCCTAAACTTTGATACTCGGAGCTTATTCAGCGGTGCGGCTAATTTGTGGCAATGTTATAATCTTGTGACATTTCCTTTTCGTCAGAGCTACTACTAATCATTTAAATACTGTGCCACTCACGAGTCAGTGAGGAAAAAATAGCTCTTTCTTTGTCAGGAGACAATGACAAGCTATAAGTGAACTCATGACCAGCTTGCCGCTCAATATAACAGTCTGACCCAAGGTGTCATCTTACACGGAATGCCAAAATCATCGCATTGCAACTTTACACTCAAAAGGTAGCTAAGAAAATATACATGTACTAATATGTGTTTCAAATTTTAAAACGGCTTCCCATCATGCGTTTGGGAAGCTTTTGGGAAGCAAAGCAAAGCATTTCATTGGAGATGGCTGCCATGGCGTTGCGATGATTTATTAGCTGCCTCTGTCCACCAGAGGGAGTCAGAGGAGCCTCCTTCTGGGCTCCTCTGACTTCCATCCATCCATTTTCTATGCCCCTTGTCCTCGTTAGGGTCGCGGGTATGCTGGAGCCTATCCCAGCTGACTTCGGGCGGGAGGCGGGGTACCCCCTGGAACGGTTGCCAGTCAATCGCAGGGCAGACAAACAAACATTCATACTCACATTCATACCTATGGACAATTTACATTTAGTCGCTAATTAACATTTAGATCCAATTAGAGTCGCCTAACACGCATGTTTTTGGAACGTGGGAGAAAACCGAAGTACCTGGAGAATACCCATGCACGCACGGCAAGAACATGCAAACTTTGCACAAAGATGCCCAACAGAGATTTGAACCCTGATCTCCAGACTTTGAGGGCAACATGCTACCCATTCATCCATCGTGCGGCCCGGCTCCTCCGACTTTTTATTTTTAACTCGTATTGTGCGGCCCAGTGTTCCCCGGGGAATCAATATCCAATACTCTTTTCTTAGCTATTTCATGAGTGTTAAGTTGCTGTGTGATGATTTTCACGTTTCTTTGTAAGATGACACAATGAGTCACACCGCTTGATTGACATCCTGCGATTTATAATGGGTTGACAAGCACGTCGTGAGTTTTTTCATAGCTCGTGATAGCACGCCACGATATGCCATTTTATGATCTGGACATGTGCGGCTTATATATGTACAAATCTGTTTTTCTCTCTAAGTTTAGTGGGTACGTCTTACACACCAGTGCACCTTAAACACTGGAAATGACGCTACATCTACTACAAGAGCTACAGCACCTTTGAGCTTGTGTTAAAGATAGCATGGCCTCGCCTCAGGATGAGATCAATGGAATAAGTGCCTCTTTCTCATTCAGGCATTCACTGTGGTTGCTGTTTTCAACTCCATGACCTTCACCTTGAAGGTCACACCCCTGGCTGTCAGGTCTCTGTCAGAGGGAGCAGTAGCAGTCAAGAGATTCCAGGTGAGAAATACACACATGCTCTCTGCAAGCTGAGGGGATGCTGACAACACACACATTGATCCAACCCACACCGCACTGCCATTCCAGATAGCGGGACTCCAAGTATTTGGTAAAATTCACATGTTGGTGGCAGATATTTGCACAGATCCAGCAAGGGTTAAGTAAGCAAAAGGCTCAAAGTGGTCTCATATTTTTCAACCCTTGCTCACGATGAAGTCACGGAGTATCAGTTGAAAATAGACAGGCTCAGACTGTTAGCCCGTGGAGGAAAGAGCACTAAAATACAGTATAGTTACTTCGCTCAAAATCTACTCGAGTCCGAGCAAAAGTGTATAATCTAAAAATAAATGAAGTAAGTGATTTATAATGTACTCAGTACAGGTTACCTTTTAAGGGTGCAAAAGAAGAAGAATCTGAGTCCAGATGTTCCTCTTTAAAGTGCAAAAATAAAATAAGTCATCTTCCCGCAGAATTTGCCACCAGGTGGTTATCCTACCCATCATTTACTACCTGGCAAATGTTCTTTTTTATTTGATATATTTTCTTCACCATAACTCAATTCTGCAAATGTAATGCCTGAAAGAAAACATCAGAATTAGCTTTATTCGCCATATGCGTTGCGCCATATGCGTACTGCAGAAGTACAATTTGATACATTCAAGAATGCTCGCAAATCACAGGAAATACTTCTACAGTCCATTCCAATTTTACTTGGCGGGTTTTAATGCAACTCTTCATGGCAAGTGTGTACCAAATGTTGCGCAACTATTAAAGAGATTAGTGACTAATGACTTTTCAGACTCATGGCTTTTTCAAGATTAATGATCTGAAAAACACACGTAAATATATATATATATATACATATATATATATATATGTCTCTCTCTCTCTCGCTCTCTCTCTCTCTCTCATTCTCTCTCTCTCTATATATGTATGTGTATATATATATATATATATATATATATATATGTTTCT
>QODF01000084.1:2132277-2207497 GCA_024372805.1 Oostethus manadensis | reverse complement strand
ATACACACACACACACACACATATATATATATATATATATATATATATATATATATATATATGCATATCATAAATCAGCAAACAAATAGCCACTTATAGAATCTATAGTGTATATATAGTATTTTGATATTCAGGACTTCAATTAAAAAAAATAATTAAGAAAAATAATTATTGGCCCTATTTTGTTTGTAGTCAACCACAGCTGAGCACATCTTGACCTACACTGGGTTGGTATTGGCATGTTTTTTAAAAGTAGTCATTTGTTATTTTCCTATTTAGCTGTTAGCCTTTGTAGTTTGCTGCCTAAACGGGCTGCTACCAAAGTAGACGCACGTCATTAAGTTCGGTACCATTTGGAGCGTGCTTTGTTTACGCAAGTAGCTAATATTGAGAGCATTGTTGATGTAATTGTGTTTTTAATATTTAATGCCTCTGGAAATGTTCTTATTCATTTCTTGCTTGTCATCAGGCGTCACAAGGGAGAAGTGGTTTGCTCTAAACCTCTCTTTTCCACCTCAAATCGCAGGGATTGAGTCAGATTTGGGATCAGTGTGGATTTGGGAGGGGGCTTTGGACCGATGATGACATCAGGAGCAGGCTGTCAAATTGTTAAACTAACTCCACAACTCACTTAGACCCAACTATCCTATGCTCTCTTCCCAGAGGCTGTTCACGATGGATGCCCGAGAGGCCGTTCTGATCAAAACGCAAGACCCTCGCAACGTGGTGGAGTTTCAGGACGCCACGCTGGCATGGGAAAAAGCGAGAACCCCAGTCACCGAGCTGAACGGGTCCCCCAAGAAGCAGAAGCAGAAGAAATGGGGGATGAAGCGGGTGCTGCGTCGGGAGAGACTGAGCCTGTTCATCTCCACAGAGGACAGCAAGGAGCACAGCAAGGATGGCCCCAATGTCCAAAGTCTCCTCACCAATATGGAGCAGGAGAGTCCACAAAGCACCATTTCCTCCACTAAAAGCATCCGGCCTCCTCTGCACAAGACTCTGCACCGCATTCAGCTGTCTGTTAAGAGGGTATGATTGCAACACACACATCTTCATTAAGGATCCCTCATCTCCAATGTTGTTGTTTCCTGTCTAGGGTTCTCTGCTTGGGATCTGCGGAGGTGTGGGAAGTGGGAAGAGCTCCCTTCTCTCAGCACTTTTGGGACAGGTGAGCACGGAATGGCTATCATATGAACTACAAATGGTTCCTTCATTTAAATTGTGATATGCAACGTGTGCCACAGATGACCCTTTTAGAAGGCAACGTAGCCGCCAGCGGCGGCTTCGCTTTTGTTTCCCAACAAGCCTGGATCCTCAATGACTCCCTGAAGGAGAACATCCTGTTTGGGAAGGAGTATGAGAAAGACAAGTGAGTCATAATGATGAGTAAGCTAAAAGTGATCGGACATGTAACGCTATTGTATTTTTCTTTAGATATAATGCTGTCTTGGAGGCTTGCTGTCTTCTCCCAGATCTTGCAGAGCTGCCCTATGGAGAAATGACAGAGGTATCAAACAGTTCTCATGTCCACTGTCTTATTGTGCTGCCAAATTACATTCCCTGGGATGGCAGAAGAGCAGAATCCATTTGAAATCGCTATTGCAGATCGGGGAGAGAGGAGCAAACCTGAGCGGGGGTCAGCGCCAGCGAGTGAGCCTGGCTCGGGCGCTCTACAGCGAGCGACCCATTCTCCTCCTGGATGACCCTCTCAGCGCTGTGGACGCCTGCGTGGGCTCTCACATTTTCAATAAGGCGATACGAGGTGCCACCAAAGACAAGACCGTGCTCTTTGTCACCCACCAGCTGCAGGTGAGGAGAGGCAAACACCTGCATGACAATCATTGCAAAGCAAATTGGAATAAAGGAATGGAGCCTAACCTTTTTGAGTCCACTGACTGCCTGATTTCTGTCAATACTATGATGGACCTTAAAATAATGGAATGCCATTGCCATGTTTCTGATGTATCAAACTCAAAATAGCACAGTATCCAGTGCAAAAAACTGCAAACTACACAAAATTAATCAAATTTATTACAGATTCTGAATAGAGTTGTTTTTCTTTATTTTTTTTTTTGTCTTTTTTTTTTTTGTTTTTTTTTTTTTTTTTGTATTTTTATTTTTTTTTTTTCTTTTGTGTAAATTTTTGTTTTTTTTCTTTTAATTTATTTTTTTGTATTTTTTAATTTTTTCCCTGCAAACTACGCAATAGAGCAACATATTTTAAAAGAGCTGCTGTTCTAAGTCTGTTGAATTGTGTTTTTGTCTGCCCACTATCCTCATTGGCTTTGAAAGTTGTTTTAATTGCAATGTTTAAAAAGTAGCAGCCCAGGATTTACAACATTTACAATTTTGAATAGCTATAATTGACTATCAAATACATCGCATTAGCCCAGTGGTTTTCAAACTGGGGGACACCCGGCGTAATGACAGGGGCTACCACAAACACTTTTCATTATTACCATATTTTTCAGGTGGGGGGGGCGCTGCAAAAAAAAGTTTGGGAACTATTGCATAAGCCAATTATTGAATTATTTGTGAATTAATTGTCAATTACAAAAATACATTTTTAAAAAAAGGAATGAATCGTAATGCATAGTATTTCAATAATCAGGCACTTTAACTGAGAGAAAAATAACTGCGAAAAAGGAGTCCAAAAAGAAGTTCCTTTTAACTTTAATCCACAGTGATGGAACAACAAACATTTCACCGCACACAACATCTCGAAGGCACCAAACCACATTTTAAAGTAGCTGCTGTCATGTCGGCTACATTTTTTTTCCCTGTTTCTCCACTATCCTCACTGGCCTGGGAAGTTTTTTTTCAGCAACCCCAGTGAGAAAGCTTGTTCACGTAGTTTGTCTCCTCACGTACGCCCGGGCCAACTTTGACCCCGAGATGACATCGGACTATTAGTAGATGAAAGAAAACACTTTTTCAAACTAAACACATGTATATGTATTTTAACATAGTTATTTACCATAAAAAGGTTGCTCGCAAACTGGACTGGATTAAATTACATTCGCTGCTCTCAGGAGCCATTTTAATTATCTCAATGTCTACAATACTAAATCAATTGTATTGCTTGTGTCTGTCATCAACAGTATCTGCCAGACTGCGACGATATCATCTTGATGAAAGACGGGCAGATAGCAGAGCACGGCACTCACGCTCAGCTAATGGCGAAAGAGCGTGACTACGCCGCTCTTTTCACCAACATGCAACAGGAGGTAAGGCCAGGGGCACTTTGGACACGCTTTCTCTTTTCAATAAGGCACCTTCACTCCTGCGACAAAATAACATTACAAGATGAATAATTCATCGGCCCCTGCAAAGGCTGGCCCAGTTGCTGCGAAATGTTAATGCATACCAGGCCTTTCCCTTATTTACGGGTCGCATTGATTTACTGGTGGGCCGCTAAAGATCCTGTCACTGATATCTCTGTTTTAGCGACCCAAAGGCGGTTTTGTTACAGCGGCTGTCATGTACGGTTGTATTTTATGTCTCTCCTTGTTTCTTAGAATATGGTGAAAGAGAATTTTAAGAACAAACAAGACAAGGCAGCCGCAGAAAAGGTTTGCCGTGTTGAGGACGCGGTCATTGTCCAACATAGAATGCCGAGCAAAAAGGGAGGTGAGACAACATTTTTTTAAAATAATGAAACCTCATTATCATGTGCTTATGCTGCTTCATTCACGCGTCACACGTTTGATGTAGAACAACTGATAAAAGCCGAAGAGAAGGGGTGTGGTGCCGTCAACTGGTCCGTGTACGCCGCCTACATCGGAGCAGCGGGGGGTCCACTAATTTTTGTCCTGAACGCCTTCTTCTTCCTCAGCACCACGGGCAGCATTGCCTTTAGTAACTGGTGGCTGAGTCACTGGATCAAGCAAGGAAGCGGGGTAAGCTAATGGACATGGTTTATTTTTGCTTCAATTCAATTCTTTGTATTTTTATAGTAATGGACCAGGACCAGGATCAGAATTCTGGTGGGTAGCGCTGTACAAGATTAATAAGGCACTACGAATAATACTACTTGACCATTTTTAGCTTTATGGAATAAACATTTTATTGTTGATCCAATGTCTGACAGGGTGCAGTCAAGCTACAGTACAGGAGACTTGTCATGTCTCCTAGTTTTAGTAAGCAGTCAAGCAGCAGTATTCCAGAGCACAGCAGAAGAAAGATTTTTTTAAAGTAACTGAACATTTTACAGAGAACCAAAACAATAAAGTTAGTGCAGGAGAAATACTTTTCCTTCCTGTGCGCTGGAATGCTGCTACTCAAGTGCTGACTGGAAGTCAATCCTTCTCGTCAGCACTTGAGTAGCAGCATTCTAGCGCACAGCACAGGAGAGATTTTAATTTAGTTGTGCCTAACATACAGGAAACATGTCATGGGCTTGTCAGCACTCAAGCAGCATTATTATGGATTACAGCAGAAGAAACATTTTGAATTTAGTGTGGGGGAAATATCCTTTCTTTTGCATTTGCATTGTTTTGCATTTTGCAGGGGGACCATGCAGTTAAGCAAGTACAGGTCAAGTGTAATGTCTTGTAGTTCTAGTCATCGTTCCAGCAGCATTAAGGAGCACAGAAAATGAAAGAATTTAATTTGAATTCAATGTTCTACAGCAAGCCAAGCAGTTACGTTAGTGCAGGGAAACTGTCGGGTATTCTTGTTCTACTCAACATTCGAGTAGCAGCTTTCTGGAGCACAGCGGTCTTGTAATAGAGTCTGGAAATCATTAAAGCAAGTTTTTCAGAAGTGGTTTGTGACAGGTAATTTTACAATTGCTGCAGGTGAAATACAGAAGACCATCCACAAGTCCTTCAGCGTTTAATTTGCCAGCAAAAGAAAAAACACAGCTGTTGCGCCACTGAGCCGAGGCAGCGAATGAGCATTAATTTGAATGTGAGTGATTAAAAAAAAAAAAGTAACTGCATCACGGTAAGCTTAATTAAAAACAAGCGCAAGCGAGGAAGCAGATGTGCAGCAAAGCAGGCGGTCGTTGTTGAGAAATGTGCCTGCAAAAGAAAAAGCACTGCAGTGCTGACTGATTATGATGAGCCTTTTTGTTTACTAAAGAATGCCCTTCTGGATTAATTAGGGGAAAATTTAACAACATGGGACCAAAAAAGTTTTTATTTTGCTTTTTTAGTGATTTACTGAACCTTATTAAGTTGTTAGCCTTTCACCCCTTCCTAGAACGCTTCACTAATCTCAGGGAATGAGACGATGGCGAAGGACAGCATGAGCCTCAACCCTCATATTCAGTTCTATTCCACTGTTTACGTCGTGTCCATGGGCGCCACTTTGCTTCTCAAGACTTTGAGAGGCCTGGTGTTTGTAAAGGTAAGAGAGCCTCCTCAGAACACATTTCCTTTCATCAGTCTGACCTTCCATCCCAACCGCTGACAAATATCAGGTTCAAAGTTCCAACTGGCCCTGAACAGCTCATTATAAACCAGTAGAACAGCAAAGAAAAATCAAGATAATGTTAAATAATTATGTACCGTTATATACTATCATGTACAGTTCTGAGCATTTTATGTCACCACTATTTTTGCCGGGTTAATTACCATTTTCGATCCCTTTTCTGTGTCGCATGTTCGGGTCGCGGGTGTATGCTGGAGCCTAATTATACAATTGTTCATCATTTTGAAATAAGTCATTAACGTCCCACAAAGTGTTTTGGAGGTGTGTTGTCCCCATTCTAACCTTGATGCTGGAATTTAGACTGTCTAAAAGTGCTTTTAGTAAGTATTGTCTTTTGCTGTTGTGTTTGTAGCTTTAATACTAATGAGCTGAATTTGCCCTGTAAGTGTGTGTGATGCGCTGTCAAGTACTTAATCCACTTTACAGACATAAACTGTAATTCTGCACTTCCCCAACGTGATAGTAATAGGTGTACAAAATTGTGATGAGACCAGCAACCTTGTTTGGTCCAGAGACAGTGCCGCTGAGGAAATGACAAGAGGCAGAGCTGGAGATAGCAGAGATGAAGATGCTGAGGTTCTCTTTGGGTGTGACCAGGATGGACAGGATCAGAAATTAGTATATCAGAGGGACAGCACATGTTAGAGGTTTTGGAGATAAAGTCAGAGAGGCCAGATTTAGATGGTTCGGACATGTCCGGAGGAGAGATAGTGAATATATTGGTAGAAGGATGCTAGAGGAAGGGCCTAGAGGAAGACCAAAAAGGAGGTTTATGGATGTAGTGAAAGAGGACATGAAGGTAGAGAAGAGGATGCGGAAGACAGGGGCAGATGGAGGCAATTGATTGGCTGTGGAGACCCCTGAAGGAATAAGCCGAAAGGAACAAAAGAAGAAGGTGGGCTGATTTTTCTCACATTTGGTGCTCATAATCAGGCTCTCTGGACACATAGTACTGATATAGCATCATTAAAAAGTCAATTTTGCATAACGGGGACTTTTTAACAAACGTAACCATGTTTAACAAACAACCTGGACACGTATGATTTAATACTTTGCTTTGGTCTAACGGCAGTTGGTAAGACAAAGAATTAATAAGATTTCATGGGTTCGATGAGTGCTCAGTATGAAATAAGTTGTCCTGAATGGTCTTTGTAAAGTGGGTTCATTCATATGCTTGTACAGTGAAAATGTGTACCTGTGTCATTGTGTGATGATATCATTTGTCCTGACTTAAATCTCCCAGCTAATATTGCTAACAATGCCTGTGGGCCAAATCTGTTTTTCTGCCAACTGCCATTTCCGCAGCTTCGCAGTGGCTGCGGTGGTGGTGCACGCGTGCGTGTTTTTCATTTAGATGCGTGTCTGTTTCCCAGCTAACCCGTCCTGACACTTGTGTTATTGCAGGAGGTTTAATCCCTGTGGTAACGTATGCCGCTGGAAATTGTTAATTTTTTTAAAGACCGTTCGTCTGTTTTCACCCCCTACCCTGAGCTGCGATGACGTCTCGGGGGGTGTTGCATATTCTATTCATAGAATTAATTTGTTCTGTGCTGCCGCGTGTGATTCCTGGTGAAATGCTCATGAGCACAGGTTCACAACCTTGACGTCCGTGTCAAAAACACTCATTATGGATGAGGAATTGACAGCTTGCGGCAGGAATAAAAAAACACACACAACAGTACAACTAGCAAGTTTCTGTATCCATGCTGTGTGTGTGGACCGTGACAAACTGTGCACGTTAACGAGTCCTTATGCTTCTTGAAGCGGTGTGTGTTTTTCCTCCCCTAATGTTGTTTGTTTGCGTTGGCAGTGCACAGTGAAGGCGGCCTCTGCGCTCCACGACAAGCTGTTCCGTCGACTCATTCGCAGCCCCATGCGCTTTTTTGACGTGACGCCTCTCGGGCGCATCCTGACCCGCTTCTCCAGGGACATGGATGAGGGTGAGACACGATATTTGATGACTCAAAGAAGCAATACTGTATAGCCATATTGGTAGGTTCCCACTGCAGGGTTTGATGCCTAGTTCTGTTTTCTTCTTCTAATTAGATTTTTTAATGTGGTCGTTGACATTACCAAACAAATGCAACTTGTTAATGTGAAAAAAGTGACATGCATGCACAAAAGCACAACATTACTCGCATGTCCGTGTGTTTACAGAAGTAAAGATCGAGAAAGAGTGATAAGCGATGCCGATAAGTTCATTTCCTAACCGATACCAGGTCAAATTCAGGCTGGTATTGGCGATACCGATCCAATGGTGTGTGCAAATGTACGTAATGTTTGTGGTAAATTAAAAAAAGTAATGTACAGTGTTTCAAATTATAGCATAAAGAATACAAGATTTCCTGACCTGTACTGAGGTAGTGGGGTACAATATAGCCACGCTAATTTACAACATCAGAAAAAACCAAGGACAAAATCATATAGTATCTGAAGTATAATAAGTGTCACTATTTTGATTCCAGAATCGACTTTAGAGCCTGAAGAGCTGGTATCGGAAGTATCGACATTTCAGTATCGATGGTGTTTCGAATAGGGGGACGCGAAAACATTTATGTCCCTTGGGGGGCATGAAAGAAAATAACCGAGTACCACGGGTACCGAGTACCAAACCCACATGGGTTTGTGGCCATTTCAAGGATTTTCTGCGACGGGATGTCCATATTTTCTCAACCAAAAGATTCCATGTTGGAGATCACACATTGGCAAAGAAATCTGAATTGACCTGCAGTGTGAACATAGCCTTTAACACAGTTCACTGCCACCCAGCGCCTACAGGACACAGCTTTTAATGTAATAGAGGTGTTAATTGGAGCATTTATGGTAGAAGATGTTCCATGTTCTCCAATGTGAAAGTCAACTTATGTGGTTGATGTCTTCTCTTCCTAGTGGACGTGCGTCTCTCCACGCAAGCCGAAATGCTGCTGCAGAACCTGACGCTCGTGCTCTTTTGCCTGGGAATGGTCGGCCTCATCTTCCCCTGGTTCCTGCTCTCCATCCTGCCCCTGGGACCTCTCCTTTGTCTTGTCAACCGTGTCTCCAGGTCAGTCAGACTCTGGTGCCCGTCTCTCGCTGTCTTTTCTCCTTGCGACATGAGCTGTTCCACTGTTTCGGTTTACACGGCAAGGGCTTGTAAATGGGCCTGCTGAGAGCGTTATCTCATGATTATGGATTAGATCATGCAGATGGATGGCATGCGCAGGTTCTCTTGGAGGAAGTAAAAGTACAATAAGTGCGTTGGTTATATCGTCTCTATTTGCAAGCGGGCTATCAGGAACTGATTTCCTTTTTTCCAACGGCCTCCATTCTGTTGTAATGATTTAAGCCTTCCAGGCAGGCATGGGTGTATTTGTTTGTTTGTTTTTTACAATCCTACACAAACTGTGCAGTAAAGGTTGAACTATAGCTTGCTGGTATCTTGGAGGAAGATAGGAGAATGCCAGAAAACATGACTCGGGGCACCAGTGGTAGGCTGACGCCTTCGCACCAAAATTGACCATTTCTCCATCCTGATGCAATCCATAGACCACAGTCCAGAATAGACATCTCATTCATTATTTACAGAAAGGTCAATCTCTACTCTTTGAACTATGTGCAGAACCCCAACTGATGTGTACAGTATATGATGTTACCACGATTAATACTTTACCACATACAGATTGTGTAAAAACAGCAATGTTATGGTTATACTCTGTTTGTGTTAAATTTGTTCCAAAAGAAGTCAATACTATTAACAAAAATTACATTTGATATAAAACTACATTTTATATACATGAATGTTTACAAAAACATGCATGTTAGGTTAATTGGTGACTCTAAATTGTCCATTGGAGTATGAATGGGAGTGTGAATCTTTGTTTGTCTATGTGTGCCCTGCGATTGACTGGCGACCAGTCCAGGGTGTACCCCCCCTCCCGCCCAAAGTCAGCTGGGATAGGCTCCAGCATACCCGCGACCCTAATAGAAAATGAATGAATGAACATTTTATAGGGCAGGGGTCCATCCATCTTCTATACCGCTTATCCTCATTAGGGTCGCGGAGGTATGCTGGAGCCTAACCCAGCTTGATTGTTTGCACACCTATGTTATATATATTTCCATTTCTGCTTGGTTGTTTTGTTTGGAGGGACTGTTGATCACCCTGTAACCAGAGGGTTGACAGTTAACGCTGCTGTTGTGAAGACGCTTCACCCACCTTACCTCCGGTGTCGCCCACACTGGTGTCAAAATGATTAATTGTTTCAATGATTGCAAATGTAGCTTACCACCAGCAGTTTGTACATCCACATGAACTCATTTTTCTAATTTATTACGCATTGTGTAAAACTAACTACAGCAAATGCACCAGTGCCAGCCTGGAGGTTGTTTTTGAGAGAGATTTATTACGTCGATGTTTGATGTGTATGAAAACAGGCAGTGGTCTTGCATGAATTAACCTGAGGTTGTGCACCAACAAATATGCACATCAGCACTCAATAAGTCATCAAAGCTAACTTTGGTGCATTCCCACACACAGTAGTATCGGCATTTGAGACCAAATATGAGGTTAAAGAAAAAAGGGGAACATTTCAGTATAGTATGGGAGAAAGTCTAGGACTGTCAAATGTCAAACAAATTGTGACGTGTTGCTGCTTGACAAAATAACATATACTGTATATATACTGTACAGTACATACAAAATATACATGCAAAAACTATGGGATTTGTATTATAATGTTTTATGCATTATTATTATTAGGGCTGTGAAACTATTGGAATATTTAATTGCGATTAATCACATTTTGTCCATAGTTAACTCAATTAATCTCATTCAATCCAGATAGAAATACATTTTTATCTGTAGTAAGTAGGGATGTAAATCCCTGTGTCAAACGATTGGCTACACAACTACAATTATAACTACATCAAATTGAATGTAAAGGCAATCAATTTTTGTAAACATGGGGCATTATTTTATTTAAAAAAATACCATACAGTTAGAAATCCCCCAGTTTTTAAATGTTTAATGCGAGCAGCGATTTGTCCTACTTTGTTTGACGGTCCTTGAACGCACCTTGTGACTTTTTCCCATGTTTAGGCTACTAAACTGTATTTTCCCCTTTTTCTCATATACCTCATATTTGCTCCCAAATGCTGATACTATGTGGGAATGCATAAAGGTAAGATTTGATGACCTTATTGAGTGCTAATGTGCATATTTGTGTGGCGCATCTCTCTGGAAGACAAAGTGGATGATGGCTCTGTATCCATTTTGTCCATTTAATTTGATGTTGTTCCTGTCATAGTTTTACACAACACAGTGTACACCCTGGACTGGTCGCCAGTCAATCGCAGGGCAGACATACAAACATTCACATTCTTACTCTAATAGACAGTTTAGAGACGCCTATTAACCTAACATGCATGTTTTTGGAATGTGGGAGGAAACTGGAGTACATATATATATATATACTGTGTGTGTGTGTGTGTGTGTGTATCTATAAATGCTGTATAAATGCTGTATAAATGTGTGTGTCATTGCAAGGTTACCGCGGCCCGGTGGTTGGGCACCATCTCTTCCCTTCACACACAATTAATGTAAAAAAAAAAAAAAAGAACGCCGTAAGTGTGTTGAGTATACACGACCTTCTCCTCAAATAAGAACAGATAAAATGGTCCAAATGTATAAAACTAGCTTTTTTACAGCGCCTTGTGTTGCATCAGTGGACATTGGGGCCATCCTTGCTGTCATCTATAAATGTCAGCTTTCTCTATTTGCGTGCCCACGGCTGTTTCCCCACATTTGATTTGCCGTGTGTTCACAGCCGAGCGTCCTCCGAATCACCATACCGCCCTGTGATGAACAAAAACTTTTTTGCCCTGTAAGTCCAGTCACCCTCATACATGATTACTCAATTAGCGGTGCTTTTAAACAGAAATGTCAGGGAATGAGTGGCTTTGATTTGTTGTGAAACCCAAGAGCGATGCGTCGTACAAATAAGTAATGATCACCCTTGGCAGTTTTGTGAATGTGATCTTACATCCAACTCGCTTTCTCCTGTCGAAATTACCCACTGCTACAGCAGCTTTTTATTAAATTCTGAAATCAAACCGCCCAGGGCGTAAACATGTTTGTCTGGATCAACGCTTCCGAAGCGGGCGAAGTGTCATGTTCTCTTTTCGCAGCTTTTTAGGATGAAAAAAAATAACGACTGATTCATGGGAGACTTGTAATTCGCATGGAGGGACGCCCCCCACCTTTTGTCAACAAATCTTTCACACCGGCTCGTGGTGTGCCTGTGGACACTCAGTTCCCGGCTGTCCGTGTGTGATGATTCTGGTGATATCACACATGCGTATGATAGTGGAATCGGGAAAAGGAAAGACAGTCGTCTGTCATGGATGCTCGTTCTGTTCCCTCGTTTCTCAGTGTTGCTTTTTTGCAAGAAGACAACAGATCTTAATAAAGCATAGCATATTGTTTTACACTACTGGATGCAAATTTACTTTGAAATGTAGAAAATAAGCCAACTTCTAAATGGCACCATCAGAGAGTTGTCATGTTAACGGCATGGTTGTTAGGGACAAAAAAAAGAAAAGTCAGTGTAAACACACGAGCTACAAATTGCCCCGTAGATGCAGAAATACCACAAAAAAAGAAGAAATCCATAATAGAAGATCGGGCAGCAAGCAGCCTTAGGCTTTCCAAGAGAATCCACCAAGGTGTGCACACAGCCACAGGTAATTAATATGCGTGACAAGGTCACCATCTTGAGTGAAAACATACAAAAGGCATTTATATAGCACAATTTGTAGACCAGGTAATTCAAAGTGCTTTACAGAAAAGAAGGATAAAATCACCTCATAAAAACATTCCAAGAAAAACAAAATCATTGCTTAAAATATAAAATACATGTAAAGAATATTTTTTTTTAATGTGGGGGTCTTAGCTACGACGGTGTATTAGGGCCACATAAAAAAAAAGAAAAGATTTTGAGATTCTTAGTTGTAATATTACGAGAAAAATATTGTAATACAGTATCACCTTTGACCCAGGCCAAAGGTCACGCAAGTCCCCTGTGTTTATAGCTGTCTCGGTCAATGCCTGCTAAGATGGAGTTCATGTGGTGTAAATCAGTGTTTTGTTCAAATAAATCTATGATGTATGTACAGCATTCACAGGCCCATTTGTGGATTTTTGGTCTAAGTTTATTTTACTCTGAAAATACTGTAAAGTGTTTTTTTTCCCCAGAAAACACACGATAATAATTTATACATGCGTGAGGTAAAATGCAAAGCCTATATGTACAAAGCGTAATTTTCACGTTTATGTCTTTATGCATCACTGATAATGATTTTGCTCAAGCGTTGAGATTGCACGCTTCATTTGGCGGTCCTTGAACGCATCATAGTGTTGTTTGTGTCGACAGTCTCAAAACCTGCAGCGAGGCGTTCATAGGTTATCTCACATTATCATGTATTAGTGGTATACATATACATTATCTATACAGTACCTATACATTATCTACTATTGTGTCTCGAGTGAACAATGGCAGTGGGAGAGAGAAGGGGAGGATTCTGGAGCGGAATGTATTCTAACAATTACAGTCGCTTTCATTGCAAATTGGAGGAAGTATAGATATTTTTGCGCATATCAATTGCTCAAGGTTTTTTTTGCCATTTTCTGGTGGTGCCGGAACACAATTCCCAAAATGCAGGGGTCTTCTCTATATATATTTTGCCAGTTAGTCCAAAGTAAAGGTGCTTCTTTCTGATTTCCAGGGTTTTTATTCGGGAGCTGAAGCGGCTGGAGAACATCAGCCATTCACCGTTCACCTCTCACATCACCAGCAGCCTCCAAGGCCTCTCCACCATCCACGCATACGGAAGGAAGCGTGACTTCCTCCAAAGGTGAGTTTATTTAATAACGCCTACTAGGGAGGCACTCGCTCCTTTTTAGCTCCTTTATCCTCAGGTTCCCCAATGGAGATCATTAAAGTTTTTCCTTTTATCTGTGCTGCAAGTGTGTCTGCAAGGTTAGTCGAGAAGCCAAATGAAAGGAGGAAGTGCCCCACATGTGTTCATAAAAGGACCATTGCCCTCAGCAAGAAAAGAATAGTGTTCCGAATGAAAGTGTTTTGGGTTTTTTTGCAGATATCAGGAACTGCTGGACACCAACCAGGCCTCCAACTACCTCTTTAGTTGCGCTATGCGTTGGCTGGCCGTGCGCCTGGACCTCATCAGCATCTCTCTTATCACTGCCGTCGCACTGCTCATTGTCTTCATGCACCAGCAGATACCCCCTGCCTACGCTGGTCTGGCTATATCGTACGCCGTGCAGGTTGGTAAGCCGTTCCCACGTGTCGTTATACTTGAGTCCTGAGTCTCTCACATGACATGTATTCTATGAATGCACTTTACAGTGCTTGAAACACGGGACCAAGCCTACTCTGTAGTCCCATAGCAGCATTGAAACTCATAAACAACTGAGGGGCCTCCCAAAATGACGGCCACGTAATTCCACTTAGTCGTAAGTGTAGACCAGCTTTGGAAAGCGGAAGATGATGGACTTACGTGCATGCATTCTTTCTTCGTCTACGGCTTGTGTGTCTATTTACAGCGCCACACGTAGGTGTGGCTTGTGCATTACATCGTTTTCACTCAGTTATCTGTGCCTGTTTGGTTGCAACCCAAAACGTTGCCATGTGGACAGGGCCTGAGTTGCCTGCTTGTTGCCTTTGACATTGTCACAGCTAACCTACAGTACCAAATATTTCTTCTGTTTTTACTAGATTTGCATTCAGTTGCAGACAGTTGCTATTCACCTAAATTGTTCAGGGCCATATTTTCAGAAATCTAACAGCAGAGTAGCTGACCTTCTCCCTTCTTATGTAGTTTTTTATTAAACACAGTAGGAGCGTTTTTAGCTCAGCAATTATTATATAATATAGTCAAAGTCAGAAATAAAAAAAGCAATATGTTTATACCATTGAAGATCCTATTTATGACAGGAGTACACTGCGGTTTAAAAAAGACTTACGGGTAAAAAAAAAATAAATAAATAATGCAAAAACGACAGTCAAAGAACATCTACAGTATATGACAGGAGGGCACTGCTGTGTTTAAAGACGTAACTCAATTCAAAGATTCTCTATACGCTGTTGTTTTACGGCCATACTGCAAAAAAATGTGAGTCAAAGAGTATCTACTGCAAAAACTCTAGACAAATATCCTACATATCAGTGGTCTCCAACCATTTTAAATCCACAGACAGGCTCATATTCCTACAAACCTCCGGCGGAACACGGTGTTGGGGGCGTTCCTGGTGTCATTACAATTATAGCGATCTACGTGACAGACCCACCGTCTACCAGTACGAGTTCTTCAGAGAGAAGATCATAACCTTGCTGTTTATGGTTTCTGCTGTTTATGGTAGCAATAATTAACTAGAGGTTGTGCACCGAACAAATATGCACATTAGCACTCAATAATGTCATCTTACCTTTATGCATTCCTGCATAGCATCAGCATTTGGGACCAAGTATGAGGTGAAAGGAAAACGATAAAAATATAGTATTTATAATACTATAATGCTAATAGTATAGTACACTAATACTATACTATATACTAATACTTAATTTATTTACTGTAGTAAAACTATTGTAAAATAGTGCAGCGTGGGAGAAATTTAACAAACTATGGTGCGTTCAAGGACTGTCAAACAAAGTGGCACGGGTCGCCGCTCACCGAAGCACAAAAAAACAAAACAACGTAAATATGCAAAAACTTTTTTTTTTATAAAATGTGGCACATATTTCCAAAATGTATATGCATTTAAATGAATCTTATGGCGGTATTTTTTTAATAGTATTTTTTTTTTAACTGCAATTTTTCCTGCTTTTGCTGCAAAAATGTTACTCATTCACAAGTTTTGGACAGAACACAGAATTGACTGACTCTGCTCGGAACATTTTTTAATCAGAGCATAGTAACTTGTCAGTAAAAACCTGTGGGATATTGATCTATTGAGTCGGTTGTTAACCAGTTTCAGTTGATCAGCTGCTTTGTTGTTAATGAAGTCAACAACAGGTGCATCAGAGGGGCAACAGTGAGACAGACCCCAAAACAGGAATGGTTTTCAAGGTTGAGGCCACTGACTCCTCATCTCTTTTGGCAGATTTTTTACTGACTGACGTTTTAGTGCTGTAGTTTTTCATTTGTCTTGGATCAACATCTCTGTCAAAAGCACGGTGCGGTACCAGGGCGCTACAGAGGTTGCACAAGTAGTCCAACTCCTCCAGGATGGCACATCAATACGTACCGTTGCAAGAAGGTTTGCTGTGTCTCCCAGCACAGTCTCAAGAGCATGGAGGAAATTCCAGGAGACAGGTAGTTACTCCAGGAGAGCTGGACAGGGCCGTAGAAGGTCCTTAAACCCTCAGTAGGATCGGTATCTGCTCCTTTGTGCAAGGAGGAACAGGATGGGCACTGCCAGAGCCCTACAAAATGACCTCCAGCAGGCCGCTGGTGTGAATGTTTCTGACCAAACAATCAGAAACAAGCTCCATGAAGGTGACCTGAGGGCCCGACGTCCTGTAGTAGGCCCTGTGCTCACTTCGCGGCACCGTAGAGCTCGATTGGCATTTTCCATAGACCACCAAAATTGGCAACTACGCCACTGGCGCCCTGTGCTCTTCACCGATGAGAGCAAGTTCAACCTGAGCACATGCAACAGACATTAAAAGTCTGGAGATGCCATGAACAACGTTATGCTGCCTGCAATATCATCCAGCATGACCAGTTTGGTGGTGGGTCAGTGATGGTCTGGGAAGGCATATCCCTGGAAGGACGCACAGACCTCTACAGGTTAGATAATGACACCCTGACTGCTATTAGGTATCGAGATGAAATCCTTAGACCCATTGTCAGAACCTACACTGGTGCAGTGGGACCTGGGTTCCTCCTGGTCCACGACAATGCCTGACCTCATGTGGCTAGAGTACGCAGGCAGTTCCTGGAGGATGAAGGAATTGATTCCATTGACTGGCCCCCACGTTCACCTGACCTAAACCCAATAAAATACCTCTGGGAAATTATGTTTAGGTCCATCCGGCGCCGCCAGGTTGCTCCTCAGACTGTCCAGGAGCTCAGTGATTCCCTGGTCCAGATCTGGGAGGAGATCCCCCAGGACACCATCCGTGGTCTCATTAGGAGCATGCCCCAACAATGTCAGGCATAGACCGAGGTCTGGTTTTGCACAACGCAGCAACTCAACAATGGCTAAAATGCACATTTTGCAGACAAAGCACCAAACCAGAAAATTACTGGATATCCTTATGCCAGCAGTGTCTCCTCAGCCACATTGTAAATCACAATTAATTGATGGCCCGCCATTGTGTGTTTAATAGCAATTAAAGTTAGTCGTTAACCTTACACCCCTCTCTCTCTCTCTCTCTCTCTGTCTCACTCACCTGCAGCTGACTGGTTTATTTCAGTTCACTGTGAGGCTGCTCACAGAGACCGAAGCCCGCTTCACATCGGTGGAGAGGATTAATCACTACATTAAGGTAAGGCGAGTGATTGACTGTACATATGTTTTATACCAAAAGATAATGTTTTGTTTGGGTGTTACCAGGACAACAGATTTCTGCTCCTGGTTTGTCTGGTCCATCAGCTCTATCAGTCCCACCTAGCGACAAGGGGCCATGCAGACGTGACTAAATTACGTTTGTGGCGCCCCCTATGGGATGTAGTCAAAATGCTTTGGAAGACATACCAGCATTCATTCATTCATTCATTTTCTATACCGCTTATCCTCATCAGGGTCGCGGGGATGCTGGAGCCTATCCCAGCAGACTTTGGGCGAGAGGCGGGGTACACCCTGGACTGGTCGCCAGCCAATCGCAGGGCACATATAGACAAACAAACATTCACACTCACACTCATACAGATGGACAATTTAGAGTCGCCAATTAACCTGACATGCATGTTTTTGGAATGTGGGAGGAAAGCGGAGTACCCGGAGAAAACATGCAGAACATGCAAACTCCACGCAGAGATGCCCAACGGAGATTCGAACCCAGAACCTCCTGACTGTGAGGCCAACGTGCTACCCACCGTGCGGCCGACTCACCAGCATGCATACAGAAATCCTCAACATTTTATAACAATTAGACAAATGGTGAATGAGTGATTGACAGTTACCCCTGCAGAGACGTTTTGCTTGATGACGGCCATGTTTTTCAAACTTTCTTTAGATTTTACACAGACATAATGACACAGACACGGCTTCAGTGCTCCCAACGTACACGTCTCTATTATTTGTCCCAGACTCTAGAAAGCGAAGCTTCATGCAAAAGCCTGTCGGAAGCTCCCGCCCTCTCCTGGCCTCAGCAGGGAAAGATCACCTTTCACAACGTGGACATGCGTTATCGTGACAATCTTCCTCTGGTGCTGAAGGGTCTGTCCTTCACCATCCAGCCCGAGGAAACCATCGGCATCGTAGGCCGCACCGGATCTGGTACTAACCCCCCTCCCTCCCGAGTGTAAAGATTTACTGTGTCCACCTTACTCACCTTCACCTCCACAGGGAAGTCCTCTCTGGGCTTGGCTCTGTTCAGACTGGTGGAACTGGCAAAAGGCTCCATCATCATTGACGGTGTCGATATTGCCCGGATCGGTTTAGACGACCTGCGGAGCAAACTGGCCATCATCCCTCAAGAGCCGGTGCTCTTCATCGGCACTGTCAGGTAAAGCTGTCCGGAATGATGTTTAAATATGTTAGTTTTATCTTAACTGATGCGTTGTTTTTGCCACAGGACCAATTTAGACCCGTGGGATCAGTACTCGGACTCACAGATATGGGAGGCACTGGAGAAGACCCATATTAAAGACATGGTAGGTCTTGACGCCTTCATGCAAACATGGCAGTTTAGTGAGTGAGCCTCTAATACCCGAACACCCTGCATGACTGCCAACCCTCCCAGGTCAGCCAGCTGCCTCACTCCCTCCACTCCGAGGTGACGGAGAACGGTGAGAACTTCTCAGTGGGCGAACGGCAGCTCCTCTGCGTGGCCAGAGCTCTACTGCGCAACAGCAAGGTGCTGATTGTTGTACTCCATGACTCATTTACCAGCATTGCTCAAGGAATACATTTGTTAGAGGTGCTGCAGAAAGGAAGAAGTGTACAGCTAGTTTGACATAACATTGCTCTCTAGTGGCGGGCATTGCAATTGCAGCTCCTAAGGGGGAAAGAACACAAAAAGGTGTTGAATTCCAAACATAAAAAAGGTTTTCAGAATATAAATAAAATTCATAAAAAAGTATACACTGTTGCGTGAAATAGAATTGCACAATGGACACTTCCTTTTAACTTTAATCCAAAATGACAGTACAGCAAACTTCTGCCCAATATATTATATTTATTTAAATGTTTGGGAAAAAAAACAACAGTCAGATATTTTTACTTTGATGTTGAACACATTAGTGATTATCAACTCTATAAAATGAAGAAATAGACAATAAATGAGGTTTTTAAAAAATGCATGCTTTTTTGTGAGTCGCTCTTCACAACGTTGTAGGACGAAGTCTCGTACGATCCGAACCTTCTAACTGACACATTGCAGTTGTCATAGTCAGTAGTAACAAACTGCATATTATATATATTTAATATTTCAATGTCGTTTTTGACTAGCTGCCCGCGACCTACCGCTTTAGAGCAACTGGTTTAAAGTCCAGTATGATGCAAAAATAAACCAGAACCATGATAAGATTTCTGCCAGTGCTGAAAGTTCTTAAAAAGTGTTTTTAATATTTAGCAAAAACTGGCTGAATCTTACCAAACATTGAAGCTGCTGGAAAAGATTGACAAATGCTGTCCGAAGCATTTCCTTCACTGTTTCATTCTTCTATTTTCTGCACGGTTCCAGATCCTCGTGCTGGACGAGGCGACGGCGGCCATCGACACGGAGACCGACAGCCTCATTCAGGAGACCATTCGCTGTGAATTTGGCAGCTGCACCCGCCTCATCATCGCCCACCGCCTCAACACCGTGATGAGCTGCAGCAAGGTCATGGTCATGGACAACGGCCAGGTGCGGCACTATTTAGTGTGATGTTGTTGCTGCCGCCTTGTGTACAGGGCAGTCTGCGGTGTCTAATGGATGCTAACAGTGATTCATGCAGAAGCTTCCCATTGTGTGTTAGCTTCCTGGAGCAGCTTGACTTATTTCTCCATCTGATGTCTGCTGTTTCTGCAACCACGTCTACTTTTGTGTGGGCCCGCCTTACTTAATCCCCATGAATGTAACTCACTCTGTTGCTGCGTGAGGTGCTTTTTGCCCCAATGTCCGCCTGCAGCCTCTCAAGATGGACAGGTGGCAAAGTGGCTGCAGGTCAAGCAAACAATACAACACACCAGCCTGATGCCATAAAAAAGGGATGTCTAATGTGCCGCCCGGAGGCCATTTTCGACCCACAACTCCTTTTCTTTTTTTTTTTATTGTCCCTCGGTATATTACCAAAACAACTAAAGAATTCATTATTAATACAATATATTATTAAATACACAGTCAATGTATGAAAAGCGTTCGCTGTAAATGCTCCAATTAATGCCGCTATTCAAGTCTCATGTAGCCGTCGAGTGCGAGGTCTACAAAAGCAAATGACTGCTACAATCTCCGATTAGCTTCAGGGTATGGCTGTAGACAACCTCTTGAGGGGGAATGTGTGAATTCCTCTTGGGGATTAATTATCTGTCGATTGATCGATCGATCGATTGATCGTGGTTTTATTAACGCCATAAGATGAGAGCGGCTGCATTTGAACTGTTACGAGCATCCAGCAACTCTATCTACCTCTGTGTGCGCTTGGAAAACGTTGCTACTCAGCTGTCTCATGCGTGGTACACTTGTGCTCTTGTAGTTTTGACCTATTTTAACTCATCAGTGAGGCCGAGAAGTTTGCTCCTTGCTGCTATTACAACCATGGTTCTGTTTCTGCTGTGTTGTGCAATATGCTCCTTCACAAATGATCATCGGGTCAAAGAGAGACACTTTCTCATACACTCTGAATCATTATTGATTTTTTAATCACTTCTTATGAGCTTTTTTTTTTTATTATGAATTTTTAATCCCCAATTATGGCCCACTACCTTATTGTTAAGCAAATTAAAGCTCCAGCTATAATTACAGCATTTTAAGGCAGACCTTTGGCCATGCTTGCTACTGCGGTGTATACTAATAGTATACTGTGTAACTGATATTCCCCCTAAACCAAAACTTCAGTTTGTGCTTTATGAGTGTGCCAATTAACATCATCCATGAAAGAGTCATTGAAAGCAACATTTCCTGTATTATCTGTAGTTATTGCCAGTTGCCTGGTAATAAACAATCACAATGAATCCCACTGGACAGCCACCTTTTAAATGAGTCACTGTTGTAGATAAAATGGTTCCACGTTGTGATCGCAAGTCCTAAACACTCAAATTGATTTAAAATAAGATGGACTTAGTTTGCATGTTGATTCTAATGAGCGTTTTTTTTCTTCTTTCTTCTTTAGGTTTTGGAGTTCGACAATCCTGCTGCCTTGCTTTCAGTCGAAAACTCCAGATTCCGAGCCATGATTGAGGCGTCTGAAAACCAAAGCAAATCTAAATGAAATCTACTACTGTAACAGCAGAACATGTACAATATATGCACACACAACAAATCATGACTTACTAACCCACCGGTTGGGTTACAAATATGCAGCGGGTGCTGCAATAGCAAAAAACAAGGTGATCAGTCCTGACAGCTGATTTCCAAACCAAAGACTCCGGGACCATGTTTTTCTAAGGACAACATCACATCTCATGGTGGGAAGGATAGCTTTACTTCCACGTCACGCAGCCAAATCGTACACCGCAATGAAAACAGAGAGTGACCTCTGTCGAAGGCACTTTACAAGTCACGCAGCCGGCGTGTAGACTTTCTTCTCCGCCGCCTGGAAGCTAGTTAGATTCCTGTTGAACCTCACAGTGTAGCCTAGACGATCACTGAACTTTGTTACGTTACAGCCGCAACGTAGGAATGAGTCATGTTTTTTTGCGTGTAGAATAAGGCACTTTGAAGCGCCTATAAAATGTACGTCTTAGATGTTTTAACACACAATGCAAACATTGTGGCAGATACGTGCCTAGACGCTCTACTGTATGTTGAAATTAGCCACGTATGCGCGTTGTTACACACTGCATGTCTGTACAGTGATATCTTCCTTTTTAATCTAGATGCTGGATTTTAAATGCATTTTGTATTGCTCATATTGTTTCTGAGGCTATTTTTGTGAAGGGTGCACGTTGTCCAGTTGCAGTCGGACGGTACCGCGTGCAACAAAACCGAAGAATGTTGTTGTTTGCCTTACATGGTTGAGCCTGCGCTAAACAATCACGAGTGCAATATGTTGCTACTGCATTGTTGCACCTTCAAGACTGCCTTTTGTACACGGAGATTGTCAAATTCCAGTACGTACTTTTTGTAAAGGGTTGAGTTTCTTAAATAAAAGTTTAATTGTATTATCATGGCTGTGCTTGGTCTTTATTTATTTACTTGCAAAACTGTGATTGAGTAGTGTTTTCTGTACTTTTTGAAGTTTTTTTCTTTTTTACTTCTGTTGTTCTTTGACATCTTATCAATTTCTGAGTACAGAAACTTCAACTTCCCCTAAACTGCTGTACCAATGTCATTCATTCTTTGATTTGCCCACTTTGAACGGGTCAGTCAACCACTTCAGCCTGAAATGTACACATTATTTTGGGTGCATTTGAACCAGGACGTTTACCCAACTCCACCAAAATGATTTAAAATAAATTTACACATATTTATTATTACTGGGTCCTGAGATGTGTCAATGATTTTCATGCATTATTTCTTTTCACAGCGTTTAGAACAAAATTTTAATACACAAATTACCAAATTAAACAACAATCAAAAACTGCTTTATATATGTAATACACACAGCATTTCCCCCCACATCAAACAAATTAAAACTGCTTCATCCAGAAGTGTATATATCAAATATTAAATCTATTTTGTTTTTAGCCCTTGAAATGTCAGTGTGTGTAATACCGTACACACATTGTGTTTGTAATTAAAACTAAGATAAAGTCAAGAAACAAACAGCCTACATCCATCCATCCATTTTTTACGCTGCTTGTCCTGCAGGGTCACAAGGGCATGCTGGAGCCTATCCCAGCTGACTTCGGGCGAGAGGCGGGGTACACCGTTGGACTGGTCAAAACACCCAACATATAATTAACATGTACAGCATGGCAAACACCAATCATGACATACACTCAGTAGCAGTCCTACATTCCGTACATACAAGGCACACGTAAAGAAAACAGGAAGATTTTGCTGCATGCTTTGAATGGGAAACGTAGTGCCATCTGGTGGACGAATATAAAAATGCAATGGAAAACCAGTAAGGTGGTCCAAATTGGATTATTAACACGATGTCCTGCATTGGTTTATGTTAATATACATGTGGGTTTTAAAATGGCATTTTCAATCGGGGTTGTACCCATTTTATTTTGGCGGTCCCTGATAAATGAACACAACGTCTATTTTGAAACACCGGCGTGGTACCGGAAGTGTTGCTGCTGGTGCGGCTGCGTGGAAGGTAGACAGGCGGCAGGGGGACAGCCCTGGCTGTGATGCCGCTGGATGATGGCTGCTTTTGGAATACTCAGCTACGAACACCGGCCATTAAAGCGACCCCGACTCGGGCCTCCGGACGTTTATCCGCAAGATCCCAAGCAGAAAGAGGTGAGCGCCTGTCCCGGGCTTTGTACGAAGCGGCCGTTTAAAGGGGACGTGCTGAGCGAAGAGGCTACTTAGCTAGCTTAGCTCGGCTAGCTAGCAGCGGCTCGCCTGTTACGAGCTAGCCGAGCGGGGCCTGCCGATAACAACAATGAGCGACGTCTTTTGGGGTAGTTGTCACTTGGGAATTTGGACGAGTTTGGTAGACTACGGGCTTTGTTGTTCCAGCAGGGAATGTTAACTGGTATTGTTTGGCGAGCAAAATGCGTTTGGAGGGGAGGGGGGGAAAGGGGGGGGGGGATTTAAGAAGTAGCGAAACGTTTCAATTCATTTGACATTTGCCGATGAGGATGGAAACTGACAATGGATTTTAATAGTGTATTTAAGGATAACTTTATTGCCAAGTTCTAAGCTGCAGCAGTTTGTTTTTGCACAAAACTGCACTGTCCTGTTGCTCAGCTTTTGTGTGTGTGTGTGTGTGTGTGTGTGTGTGTGTGTGTGTGTGTGTGTGTGTGTGTGTGTGTGTGTGCGTGCACACACATACATTTCCAGGATGAGCTGACGGCGCTGAATGTCAAACAAGGATTCAACAACCAGCCAGCAGTATCTGGCGATGAACACGGCAGTGCCAAAAATGTCAACTTCAACCCATCCAAGGTTGTTTGACTCCGGCGTGCTTCACCGACACCAAAAGTGTGCCATTCCACCCTGACAGCCTGTTTCTTCTCCGCCCCCCACCCCCACAGATCAGTTCCAACTTCAGCAGCATTATTGCCGAGAAGCTGCGCTACAACACCTTTCCGGACACAGGGAAGCGTAAGCCGCAGGTCAACCAGAAGGATAATTTCTGGCTGGTCACGGCGAGGTCACAGAGCTCCGTCAATAACTGGTTCACAGACTTAGCAGGGACTAAACCGCTCACGCAGCTGGCCAAGAAGGTAGGAAGGCCTCTGGGAATCTCATCAGCTGATCTGCTTAGCAGGCTGCACCGCTGCTGCATCATTATAGTTCATTGATTTGTTTTCCTATTACATTATTTTTTTCATTCATTCGTTTCTGTGGCTGATCACAAACTGTACTGTACTGACCGGCGGCACTGGTGTTCTTCTAACAGGTGCCAATTTTCAGCAAGAAGGAGGAGGTTTTCGGATACTTGGCGAAGTACTTGGTCCCTGTCATGCGCTCAGCGTGGATGATCAAGATGACATGCGCTTATCATGCAGCCATCACAGAAACTAAAGTCAAGAAGAGGCATGTGATTGATCCCTGTATAGGTGAGGAAAACGTGTTGGTCCTGTTGTTCATCATGAGACGAGTATTTCCCTGCTGTTTCAACGTGTGCATGTTTGTGTGTGCGTAGAATGGACCCAGATCATAACGAAGTACCTGTGGGAGCAGCTTCAGAAGGTGGCTGAGTTCTACAGGCAGTTCCCCAGCCAAGGCTGCAGCTCGCCGCTCCCGGCCACTCCCCCCGATGTGGAGACGGCCACAAAGCAGTGGGAGTATAACGAGAAGCTGGCCATGTTTATGTTTCAGGTCAGCGCTATAACGTGTATATTGATTTCTTGGCATTTGTCCTTCTGTGTGCAGCTCACGCCACGCTTCTGCTTGGATTATATTCACATGTTGTCTATTTGCAATAATAGTACTTTCATACCACTTTGACCTCATCTTTCAGTTTGGATAAATGTATGCAAGTGTGGATCTACCATTTTACCCACGAGACAGAGCAACGATCCTCCATAGCCCCTTTCACACAGCCTGTAAACGGCAACATTTATCCGTGCTAAGCTGAATGCGTGTAAGCATATTAGTCTGCAATGCCGGGACCTGAAGTACAATAGACAGTAATTTCTCCCTCTGCGTTGTGTTGAAAGCAATGGTCGCTGACCGACATGTGTGTAATTGTCTAATTATGGTATGCCATGTTGTGTAAACACGCATTCTGTTAGGCCAGGGGCAGATAAATGCTGGATCTTCCGCAGCTGCCCTGGTGGATGTACAGGGATCTTCTGTAAAAAGGGGCCTACTTCCGCCATCACTAAAACACGAGATACGTACACACCGATTGTAGGATACATTGTGGTCATCTACGACCATGCAATTTGGATTCAAAGTTCATATTTGATGAGTCAAAAGTTTTAACGTACTTTATATTATTGGATGAGAAGACGTGTCCAGACCTTTGTGTGATACTGCTGTAGGAGCTCCTCAATTTTTTACAGTAGTGTAGCCAAATATGTCTTGTGGGACACACACTTACTTGCCAGAATTGATGATAGACATTTAATTTTGTGCTGCACCAGGAAGACGTTTGGAGCTTTTTTGGTTTATTTTTGTTGTCAGGATGGAATGCTGGACAGGCATGAGTTCCTGACATGGGTGCTAGAGTGTTTTGAGAAGGTCCGACCGGGCGAGGATGAACTGCTGAGACTTCTCCTGCCACTATTACTACAGGTAAAACTTTCTGACCTTTTACTGACAGCCCATTTTATTGTACTTGAGTCTCGCATCATCTCTGCTGCTGCTGGACCGCACGCTCACACAAACTGAGGTCAGTGTTGATGAAGTGACAGGCTGCCAGGAGTTTGTCACGTAACAGCTGAATGCTTTCATCCATCACCCAGCTTTTCATTTTGTTGCTTTCAATGTCATAAGTCACTGCGTGTGTGTGTGTGTGTGTGTGTGAGTAACACCGCATATCACCTCCGCCTCCCGCAGTACTCGGGGGAGTTCGTACAGTCGGCCTACTTGTCACGAAGGCTGGCTTACTTCTGCACACGCCGCCTAAACCTGTTGCTAAGCGACGGTAGCCTGGGCCCAGGCCCGGGTGGAGGGCACCCGGCACACGGCATCTTGACGCCGCAAGGCAACGCCTTACCCCCGGCTCCAACTTCCCAGCCAGCCGGAGGGAGCCAGCCCCAGACGCCATTCACAGACTTCTACATCTGCCCCCAGCACCGCCCTCTGGTGTTCGGCCTCAGCTGTATGTTGCAGGTATGGTGACCACTGTTAGGGTGCGGCTCATTTTTTCACAGAACTGTATATTACATTTGTGGACTCCCCAATGGTAAAAATGCTGTGGAAGACATGCCAGCATACATGCGATACGCAAAAAATGGTCATTGCGGTGCGTAACAAATGTTGTGGCCATTCGGCTAGCGTCAGTCCGACTTGTTGAGGGGGGGCAGTTCAATGACAGTGCTACCATGTGGTGTCTGTGTCAGAAAACTAATAGTGCAATACAACACGTGTATAGTATGCGTTGCCATTGCAGCACCTACTACAATACGTGTAGTCCTAATTTTTTGTTGTTTTTCTGTTGTCATCCTCAGAGCATAGTGTTGTGTTGCCCCAGTGCTCTGGTGTGGCACTACTCTCTAACCGACAGCAGAAACAAAACTGGTTCCCCTCTGGACCTGCTGCCCATCGCCCCCTCCAGCTTACCAATGCCTGGGGGAAACACTGCCTTCACACAGCAGGTACTTCCACTCCCTTGTCAAGGTGAAGACGTATGCAGCAACAGATACTTTCCACCACTGACTATAGGTCCGTGTGAAGCTGAGGGAGATCGAGGAGCAAGTTAAGGAGCGAGGACAGGCGGTGGAGTTTCGCTGGTCGTTTGACAAGTGCCAGGAGACCACAGCAGGTTGGGAATACTTCTCTTTTGTCTGAAGTGAAGTGTTCATAGCATGAGTTGTGGGTTCAGTACAGTGGACCGTTCTTTTATGGTTCACTCCTTGGTCAGGCTTCACCATTGGGAGGGTTCTGCACACACTGGAGGTTTTGGACAACCACAGCTTTGAGAAGTCAGACTTTAACAACTCGCTGGACTCCTTATACAACCGGATATTTGGCTCGGGCCAGAGCAAGGATGGACACGAGGTACTGTACCAGTTTGGTTTAATTGGTGTCGAACATGCATACATTGTACAATGAATGATTCATGTTACATTCCTCAGTTCTACGTGTCCGGGAGTAGGAAAAGGAGTAGGAAGAAGCAGAGCTTATTTAAACCTACCGCTTTATCACATGATTTGCTAATGCTACATGCCTACGTACTCATACACACATACATACATACTGTATATAAGCATGTATACACACATACATTCATATGTATGCATACATACACATATATATTACATACATATACATACTTGCCTATATCCTATTTTTCTTTAAATAAAAAAAAAAAAGTGCACGAGTTCCTGGTTTTAATACTTTGTTGAGCCGGCCATTTCAACATTGATATCAATGTTAGTGTTGTTGAATGTCTTACTCTTTTTGTGCATTATGTCATGATTATATCACGTTTAGTGTGCATCCAGATCATTGATATCTTTGACAACCAGCACTTCTGCTTCTCCTGGACCTCCATTTAGCTTGATGTATATTTTTCCGTTGGTGCTCCAAGTACTTTGTATCGTTCCCTGCTTCCTCAAGTCTCATGCTTTCTTGGCAATGTCAGCGTTGCGTTTTGTCAGATGCTAGATGTTTGTGCCTTTCAAGTTCTTCCTCTGTTTCAGCAGTGCAGTTTTGAATTCCGTGTTGATGAACTTGATGATGACAGGTGTGTTGTTTCTGCCTTACAGTGGGATGCAAGTGTCGATGGTGGTGATATCTATTTCCACCTCTGTTGACTGTAGGAAGCTGACAATCTGTTGCTTTGCTGAAGGAACATTCATTCCATCTGGTTCTCCTCTCTTAAGAGTTTCCCTATCTTTTGACCCGGGTGTAATTCTGAGCCCTGTGAGGATTACATCATTCATTCGTGAATTCCGATCCATCTCATCAATTATAGTTTTCATTTGCTCAGTGTTATTATCCTTTGCTTCATTCTCTTCCTCCAGAGTGGTGCGCCAGGCGGCATTATCCTTTAATAGTGTCCTGATATCATCCTGTAGAACATTGATGTCATTGCATAACGCATTGTTTTCTTCCTTAGCGTTTTGAACCTCCCTGATGGCTGCACGCAAGGAAGCATTATTGTCCGAATAATGTCCTGATATTATTCTGCAGAACAGTGTTGAAAAATATAAATAACTAGAAAAACGCTTCGTCGAGCGCAAACCTCCACCAAGCGTTATAGTTTTAGCTATATTTTTAATCACACCAAAATAATAATCGTACAGTTTTTTTAGGCAGTTTTTGATATTTTGTAGAACCTGTACACATGCCAAAAGGGGCTTATCCTTCAATGTTAAAGAATCCTTAAAAAAATTCCTGGATCCAGACGTGAGCCCGATCGCTCTCAAAATGGAATCAGTTTTTCCATAGCCCTTTTCCGACAATTCCTGAAAATGTAGTCCAAATGCATTTGGAACTTTAAGTTTAGTTACTTTTAACACAAACAAACATTCACGGGCAAAAACATGACCGCCGCGGTTGACCGAGGTAAAAAATCTTTAGAGGTTAACATTAAGGTACAATCCGACTACGATCCTGACAAAATGTGCTTCCGTCCAGATGTCGCCCGACGACGACGCCGTGGTCACCCTGCTTTGTGAATGGGCCGTGTGCTGTAAGCGGTCGGGGCGACACAGGGCCATGGTGGTGGCTAAGCTGCTGGAGAAACGACAGGCCGAGATCGAAGCAGAGGTATTGCTCTCTTCCCCAGCCAAAATACCTTGGCTGAACTGGCATTGTAGTGGATTTTCATGCAGCAATGTATAGAAATAATGTTAATTTATGATTTTATTATGCATTGATCAGCATGTGCAGACCAGTACACACATGACAATGTCTACTTTCTGGGTTGAAACAGCGGTGCGGTGAGTCAGAAGTGGTGGATGAGAAAGGCTCTGTGTCGTCCGGCTCCCTTTCCGCTGCCACACTTCCAGTTTTTCAGGATGTTCTGCTCCAATTCTTAGATACGCAAGCCCCCACGCTGAGTGAGTCCCTGCTCTTATTGATAATTTTATTACATTTCCCACCCTTTTCCTTTTATTTCATCACCCTGAGCGACATGTATTAGATAGCAATTTGACACCGGGTGGAGAACCTTGTACTAAATTATTTATTCATTTAGCGGAGCCTGGCAATGAGAATGAGAGAGTGGAGTTCTCCAACCTGGTCCTGCTCTTCTGCGAACTCATCCGCCACGATGTCTTCTCCCACAATATCTACATGTGCACACTCATCTCCCGCGGCGACCTGGCTTCTGACTCCCACTTGCCACGCCCCCGCTCTCCCAGCGACGAGCCCTCTGATGAGTCGGATCGCAAAGAGCAGGATGCTGGCAGCAGTGTCAAGATGGAAGATACCGGCCTGTCGGAGTCTATGGAAATTGATCACAACTCTAGTGCTAACTTTGACGAGGTATAACGTCATGTGGACATACAGTGACTGCGGCACATGCCTCAAGTTTCAGCAAGCATTTTTTTGACAGCATATGGTCAAAAAAATGGCAGTCAATTTTAGTCAGTGTACAGCATGTACAGCGGTATGAGTCAACAAGCCGCCATTATTGTCTAAAGAGCTGGCAAAACAAGTAAGTAGCATGATTTGTCACAGTCAAGCGCGGTGGTGGTGGCGGCGTGCATTCGGTTCAGTGAGGGAAAGATGAATTGCAAAAGTGTACTAATATTGTGAAGCGGGGCATGAACCTCTCCCTTAGGGAAAACGACCACGTGGCATTTTTGCAACTGAACCAAACACGCCTTCAAAATGAAATGTGCCTTACTGGTGGAGGTGATGTAGTGGCCAAGCATGTCTCCTTGAAAGAATGGAAGAGAATTCCAGTAAGAACCTTTGCAGCGCTGATGAATCGCCCACCCAAGAGGATTATGGCAGTGCTTGATAACAAGGGTACACTCATTAAATCTTCACACCAACAACATCATTTGGACATGTACTCATCCTGCCAGCTATGTAGACAATAACAGAGTTGACACATTTTCAGTGGGCAGTAAATCTATACTGCTATACATGCTGTAAACTGACGACTGTTCAGTATGTCCAATTTTGCCTTCTTTAATATTGTTCCTTGACATGTAATGTTTACATAAATGTCAGGGCTGTACGTCTTCATTTCATTATGACTGTCGTGCCTTGTCTTGCAGATGTTCTCTCCTCCAATGCACTGCGAGTCCAAGGGCAGCCCCTCTCCAGAAAAGTCTGCACCAGAGCAGGACAGCAAGAGCACCTGCAAGGACAAGTGCATGGACCCTGCCTTCCCCCAGCTGTACGAACAGCCCCGACACATTCAGTATGCCACCCACTTCCCCATTCCTCAGGTAAGAAGAGGGAGACCTCTCCTGTTTATTGTATCTCATTGCAACTGCCAGTTTATTTTTTCTTGGCCACTATTCAGGTCATGGAATACATGTCTGGCAGCTTTTCTAAGATAAACAAAGGGGGATTCTATGAGTGTCACTTCTGATTTGATGCCACTATTGCAGCCTTGAATACTGGCCGGCATTGATTCGATATCAACATACATCATACGTACTATTATTTATTTTGTATTGAGGAATATTATGAAAGCACGAACCATGCATACTTTTATAGCTTATTTTGTAGTGTGTAATGTAAAGGCTTCACCTAGTGATATTGCTCACCCATTTACTTCTTTATACATGTGGGGTATAGTTTCATCTTCATTGTGGTGGCAGCTAGGCGTAATATTGTGAGGTTGGAGGTGCTCAAGGAAACATTTAAACCAGACATTACTCACCATCGACAGAACTCACTCTTTTCTGTTATAGCTCTTGACTTTTTGCTGTCGGGGAATTGCCCCTGTAATGCCATTTAATGATTAGGTTGGTCGTCTTAAACATTAGTCACACTTTAGACGTGGTCGGGCACAGTCTGGAGTCGGTTGGTTGTATTAAGTGCCAATAGTAGAGAATTGAGATTCAGGCCGATATAATCCAATATTATAATTTTTTTTTGTATTAGCCCAATATCAATATTGTATTGCAACATACTAAGGAGATATGTAATAGTTTGATAATGCTCACATGCTTTGTTGCTTCTGCTGCTTGAGTTATCGCCTTTCCAATCATTTATTGAACTTCTCTAAATCACATCCCCTCAGGAAGAGAATGCAAGCCATGAGTGCAACCAGCGTCTGGTGGTCCTCTACGGCGTGGGCAAATTGAGGGACGAAGCGCGACACACCATCAAGAAGATAACCAAAGATATCTTGAAGGTGCTCAACCGCAAAAGCACTGCAGAAACAGGTATTTTGTTTTTTGGTGCCTCTTTTCAGTGATGAGTCATTTGTTCAAGTGGGAGATGCAGGACTTTTTTTGACCGGTTGTTAATGCCTCCAGTAAAACATCACCTTTAATTGCAGTCGCATCTCTCATAACCATCTTTTATTTTAGCTGAGTTTTTGTTGCAACAAAGTATCGTGTTTTTTTTGTATGTGTTTTAAGGATATGGAAAGTAGCTTCACATATATGTTGTGCCTTCATTTAAATTCCAAAGCAGTCATTTGTCTGTTCACCCCTTTTTGCACAGGAGGCGAGGAGGGACAAAAGAGAAAAAGGAGTAAGCCGGAGGCCTTCCCCACGGCAGAAGATATCTTCTCCAAATTCCAGCACCTCTCCCACTTTGACCAGCACCAGGTCACCTCCCAGGTTAGGTTGATTAATTTTCCATACTCTTATCTGCGTGACATTTCAATCTTGTAAGCCGTTTTATTCAAATGATCTCCCAATTTGTATGCCGGTGGCGTTTTGTCATCACAGCCTGAATGGATAATGATCGAAAGTATTTTGCTGCAGAGTCACAGCCAAGGTTGCAGAGCTTTCCACATACAAGTCAACACTGACCCGACTGTGTTGCCATGTTTTTGTGTGTGCAGGTGTCCCGAAATGTGCTGGAACAGATCACCAGCTTTGCCTTAGGGATGTCTTATCACTTGCCTCTAGTGCAGCACATTCAGTTCATCTTTGACCTCATGGAGTACTCACTCAACGTTAGTGGGCTAATCGACTTTGCCATTCAGGTAATGTGTGTGTCAACTTTTTCTTGTTTACTGACAGTTTTTGTTATTTTTTTCCATTTTTGCTGGTTTTCTTATCACTGGCCAATAAAACAACAAAGATCTGCTTATGGGAAATAGCCCGCGGGGTCGCACTTAGGTTATAAGCCGCATAACATGTGGATTGCCTATTGGACCTTGGCTGTTTTCATTTGTAGCTTCTGAACGAACTGAGCCTGGTGGAAGCCGAGCTGCTGCTCAAGTCGTCTAGCCTTGTGGGCAGCTACACCACCAGCCTTTGTTTGTGCATCGTGGCGGTGCTCAGGAGGTACCACTCCTGCCTCATTCTCAATCCCGAGCAGACAGCGCAGGTTTTCGATGGGTAGGTGGCTCACATTCACATTCAAAACCCCTCTTAAGTGTACCTTATGTTGTGACTTGTACAATCCTTTCCTAGGTTGCGCATTGTGGTCAAGTCAGGCGTGAACCCTGCAGACTGCTCCTCTGCTGAGCGCTGTATCTTGGCCTACCTGTATGACCTCTACACCTCCTGCAGTCACCTCAAGAACAAGTTTGGCGAGATCTTCAGGTACTTGATACGTTTTTCAATCATGAGCTAAAAATAAAAAAAAGAGCATCCAGTCACTTTACATGTAGGTTCACCAACATTGTCTTTGTTTCTCAGCGAGTTCTGCTCCAAAGTGAAGAACTCCATCTACTGCAACATTGACCCCTCTGACTCCAACATGCTCTGGGACCCCGAGTTCATGACGGAGGCCATTGCCAACCCTTCAGCTCACAACTTCAACCACTCTATGGTGGGCAAGATCCTCAACGACAGCCCTGCTAACCGCTACAGCTTTGTGTGCAACGTGCTCATGGACGTGTGCGTGGACCACAGAGACCCGGAGAGGTACTTTATCACACAGGAATAATGATGATAATGAATCCACCTGAACCTTTAACATTTTAAGTGAATCCACAAGAAATCTAGAAGCTATTGAGAGGCTACACAAAAGGAAACTTGTATCGGTGTAATTAAGATAACGTTCCTCTTTCTCTTTCAGGGTGAACGATATCGGGATCTTGTGTGCCGAGCTGACTGCATATTGTCGCTCCCTAAGTGCAGAATGGCTCGGCATCCTCAAGGCGCTCTGCTGCTCCTCCAATAACGGCAACTGCGGCTTTAACGACTTGCTGTGTAACGTCGACGTGTGTTTTATTAACTCCGTTTGCACTGATTTTGCCTAGTGACCCTCATCAGTGTTGAATTTAAAATTCCCCTTATTATTCCTCAGGTTAGCGACTTGTCCTTCCATGATTCTCTGGCAACATTCGTAGCCATTCTCATTGCGCGACAGTGTCTTCTCTTAGAGGACCTGGTTCGCTGTGTGGCCATTCCATCCCTTCTCAATGCAGGTAAGAATATGAATGTATAGACTATAATACCAATCAATGCACAGATCCTTAATTTGTGCTTTGTGATGCGGCTTTGTTTATGTCCTACATAAATGGGTTCCAGGTATAAGCGTTTATTCTCAGCTTTCAGGTGTTCTTTAAAGGTAGGATGTGTAGGGTGCTCCCTAGTGGGAAGCAACATCAAACTCTGAGTCACTACGCATAACAAAGATGAAAGTAAAGCCTGTTCATTTGATCTGTGGCCATGAAACCTCAGTGGGCTTTGTGCGCATGCCAGCATGCACCCCGCTCTGTCTATTGCCCTCCCACCCTGAGACAAAAGTGCATTCAGCCATGCTGTCTGTTGGCTCCACTACACATGCCAGCCATTTGTTGTTTTCTTCTCTTTTTCCACAATGAAAAATTCACCTATCTAGGACATGGTTTTAAATTCAGAGGGATGGACTTGATCATGTCGCTACTGAAAGCTCTTCTTTAGCCTGCAGCGAGCAAGACTCCGAGCCTGGAGCAAGACTCACCTGCAGGATTTTGTTGCACCTTTTCAAAACGCCGCAGCGCAATCCTGTCCCACAAGATGGTATGAAGTCAGGTGGGACAAAATAGTTATGTTAATGGTTTAGGTGAGATTACCACAAAAGAGTCACTTTTTGCCTAACACCACCACTGTTGTGTATTGCAGACAAATCTTCAGTTGGTATCCGATCATCATGTGACCGCCATCTCCTGGCGGCGTCTCAGAACAGCATAGTTGTGGGAGCCGTTTTCGCTGTCCTCAAAGCTGTCTTCATGTTGGGTAAGAAGTGTTTGCTTGTAGTTGACTTTTGTACCTTTGCTCTTTAAAATCTCCACTGGTCTCAATGGTTTTATAGGTGATGCTGAGCTGAGGGGCTCAGGCCTATCCCACCCCGCCGGCCTCGACGACATATCCGAGGGTCGCAATGTCTCCATAGAAACAGCCAGCTTGGACGTGTATGCAAAGTATGTCCTGAAGACCATTTGCCAACAGGTAAACATCCCTAAAGTGTTGTAAAAGTGCTTGTTAACGTATTTCACATTTATTTTATATTTGTCATGCAAAACAGAGTACATTTATTTCCTCAAAATTCTACATACACAACACCCTATAGTGACAACAAGAAAAAAGTATTGAGGAAATGTTTACAAATTTATAAAAAAATGAAAAAGCTACAAATCATACACCCAGTTCAACAGCAACATCGTGCTAGGTTAGCTTACTGAAGAAAAACAAAATTATCGAGCTAACTGATGGATAGACAAGCTGTAGGCATTATTTTAATGTGTTTATTTTTTATTTTTTTTACAAAGCATTTTTCTGTGAAGTGGTACGTGCATACATTGGGCAGGGGCATATACTGTAGCTAAGGGCGTGTCATGTCTTCATGAAAACCCCCTGTTTCCAAAGTGGAGCAAACCAGTGTTTGGTGGAAACAGTGTCTCGGAAACAGGCTGTAAGGACATGTTAAAAATGTGACATGACATGTTAAAAAACATCATTAAAAAGTAACTTTTGCATAATAGGGGACTTTTAAAAGAAAACATGTCATCATATTTTCCACTCGTCTTGCCTTCTGCAGGAGTGGGTGGGTGAGCGCTGCCTCAAATCTTTGTCCGAGGACAGCAGTGCCCTTCAGGACCCGGTGCTGGTAAACATTCAGGCCCAGAGGCTCCTACAGCTCATTTGCTACCCTCACCGCCAGCTGGACAGCGATGACGGAGACAACCCTCAGAGGCAACGCATCAAACGCATCCTACAGGTTCTTCGCCGCCTCGCTTTCTCTCTGTGCCAAAAGATAACATATTGTGGAGTACAACATGGTTGAACTTGCTCATTAGGTGATAATCTTTGTAAACAAATATAGCCGTTCGTTGTTTATGGGAATTATTGGTTCCAGCCCCGACCATTATAGGGAAATTTTCAGCCAAGGAGAAATCAATGTAGATAAATTTAATATGTTTGTAGTTAGAGCATAGGACTTTCTAAAAACTGTGAAAAACACCACTATAGTCACATTTATACTTGTATTATTTAAAATAGTAGACATGATAAGCAATAGTAAACCTTAGTTACTCATTGTTGGCATTGGAAAAGTTTCTTATTGTAGTATCTTGAAGGTAATGTGGGTCGATTGCATGGTATTAAAAAAGAAAAAGATTGATATCATCCATCTTCACCCACATTTTTTTCACTATCATGTCATACTCTTCACCCATTGCTGACTTAATTCAGGTAATGTCTCATCATTGTAACAATACTGATGCTTTCTATTAACTAGAATACTACATATGTCTTTCAATATTTTTTACTAATAGTAGGCCACAGTCAACCATGAAACCGCGATCGTTTATCAATTGTTAATTTTGAAAAACCGTGATTGAGGGAGTGATGTAGCTAAGGACGACTGCAGCAGTGTATTTGATTAACAGAGGAGAATTGTGTGGTTTTGCTGTCCTCCTCTGGCAGTGTCATGTCCCTTTCCAAATAACACTGAAAATTAAATGCCATCATCATAAACTCTGTCCTTGTTGTAGAATATGGACCAATGGACGATGAGACAGTCATCTCTGGAGCTGCAGCTTATGATCAAACAGAGCACAAACAATGCAAGTTGACCTCAGTGGGAATTGGATCAATAAAAACATTTATTAGCAGCTTTGAACACATTGTTTGTCTCCCGTTTTTATAGGAGCTCTATTCGCTCTTGGAGAACATAGCCAAGGCCACGATCGAAGTGTTTCAAAAATCAGCTGAGATGAACTCGAGTAACCCCTCCTCAGGGAATGGAGCGTCCCTCCAAGGCGGTTCTGCATCCAATAGCAACACCATCACTAGCAAGATGAAACCTATTTTAAGGTGAGTGCATTTCTGTTATCTACTTTTGTGGTTCCCTGCAGACATATCCAAATGGGCCTTAATTTATCTTTAGTGCTTTACATAAAGTCATTCTCTAACAAAAACTAAATAGTAATCATGATGAACCCCTAATTAAATTATATTTTAGGCACTTTTAGTTGTTTACTTTGTTCTTACCTTTAAAACTGTTGATCGTGCCTCTCCTTTGTTTCTGTACAGTCTCAAAAATAAATGTTTTTTGGAGTGGGACACATGTACATCATTGGCAAATTTTAACTGCCGGAGTTCACAACCGGCTTTGAAGGTCAATAATTATCATAATATCTATTTCACTGCAAGTATCCATTCCATTTTCTTCCGCTTATCCGGGTCCGGGTCGCGGGGGCAGCAGTCTCAGTAGGGAAGTCCAGACTTCCCGGTCTCCGGCGACCTCTTCCAGCTCCACCGAGAGGACACCAACGCGTTCCCAGGCCAGCTGTGAGACATAGTCCCTCCAGCGTGTCCTAGGTCTTCTCTCGGCTGGGCATGCCCAAAACACCTTACCGTGGAGGCGCCCGGGAGGCATCCGGACGAGATGCCCGAGCCACCTCGACTGGCTCCTCTTGATGTGATGGAGCAGCGGCTCTACTCTGAGCTCCTCCCGGATGGCCGAGCTCCTCACCCTATCTCTTACGGTGAGTCCTGCCACCCTACGGAGGAAACTCATTTCCGCCGCTTGTATCCGCTATCTCGTTCTTTCGGTCATGACCCATAACTTATGACATAGGTGAGGCTCAGCTCTCTCTTCACCACGATGGTCCGGTACTGCAAACGCATTACTGCTGGCCTGCACCGATTTGTCTGTCGACCTCACGCTCCAACCGTCCCTCACCCGTGAACAAGACCCCGAGATACTTGAACTCCTCCACCTGAGGCAAGCCCTCACTCCCAACTTGGAGGGAACAGTCCACCCGTTTCTGACTGAGAACCATGGCCTCGGATTTGGAGGTGCTGAGTCTCATCCCAGAAGCTTCACACTCAGCTGCAAACCGCTCCAGTAAACGCTAAAGGTCACAGCGTGATGAGGCCATAAGGACCACAGAGACGAGATCCTAAGGTCACCAAGCTGGACTCCCTCAACGCCTTAACTGCGCCTAGAAATTCTGTCCATGAAGATTATGAACAGAATCGGTGACAAAGGGCAGCCTTGGCGGAGGCCAACGCTCATGGGAAACAAGCTCAACTTACTGCTGGCAATGCGAACCAGGCTCCTGCTTCGATTGTACAAGGACCGAATGGCACGTAGTAGCGGGCCACCAATCCCGTACTCCCGGAGCACCCCCCACAGGACACCACGAGGGACACGGTCGAATGCATTTTACAAGTCTACAAAGCACATGTCGACTGGTTGGGCAAACTCCCACATACCCTCCAGTACCCTTGCAAGGGCGTAGAGCTGGTCCAGTGTTCCGGAACCGGGACGAAAAACCACATTGCAACTCTTGTAACCAAGGTTCGACTAACGGTCGTGCCCTTCTCTCCAGCACCCTGGAGTAGACTTTCCCAGGGAGGCTGAGGAGTGTGATCTCCATATAGTTGGAACACACCCTCCGGATACCCTTTTTAAAAATGGCGACCACCACCCCGGTCTGCCAGTTCAGAGGTACTGTTCACGACTTCCATGTAATGTTGTAAAGGCGTGTCAACCAAGACAATCTCCCAACATCCAGAGCCTTGAGGAATTCTGGGCGAAACACATTTACCCCCGGAGTAATTGGGGAGTGTTTTTACTACCTCAAATACCTCAGCTACGGTGATAGAACTGTCCACGTACGTATCCTCACACTAAGGAAGGTATGTCAGTGGGATTGAGAAAGTATTCCTTCCACTGACCAACTATATCCTCAGTTGAGGTCAGCAAGCCCCCGTCCGCACTGTAAACAGTGTGAACTGGGGACTGCTTCCCCTTCCTGAGGTGTCGGACCGTTTGCCAGAACCTCTTCGAGACCGACCGAAAGTCGTGCTCCATAGCCTCACCGAACTCCTCCCACACCCGAGTTTTTGCCTTGACCACCACCGAAACCGCGTGCCGCTTGGTGACAAGCTGTGGTTCGCACAGAAGTCCAGCAACAACACACCACACGTGTTCAGATCATGGAGGCCGTTCCTGCCAACCACGTCCCTCCAAGTCACTGTGTTATTGCCCACATGGGCAGTAAAGTCTCACAGTAGAACTATGGAGTCACCAGCTGGGGTGCTCTCCAGAACCCCTCTGATAGACTCCAAGAAGGCTGGGTACTCTGAATAGCCGTTTGGCGCATACGGACAAACCACAGTCAGGACCCTTTCCCCAGCCCGAAGGTGTAGGGAAATAACCCTCTCGTTCACCGGGGATGAGTCAAGCACAGAGGCACCAAGCCGCCATTAACAATAATAAAAAAAAAAAAAAAATTATCTTATGTTTTTTGCTAAATTTGTACATGTGTTTTTTTTATTGCACATTTTTATATTTGCATTTTAGGTTTATTTTATGACAAACACACAAATCATAATTTTTCTACTCAAATTTTAGGCCTAATGTGTTCATACACAATGTCAAAGTTTGTAAGGTGAGATGTAAAGGTAAACACTAAAAACTACACTTGACTGCAAAGGGTTAATAACAAACATACAGTATAAAGCATAGCTTGTTTGCATCACAAATGTGTGAAAAAGTCTAATGGAAAAACAAAAACTATGAAAAGGTTATTTTCCTGACACCCATAATTGTCAAAACTTCACTAACTTGTACAGATGTGGATAAAATTGTTGGTAAAAGAAAGAAAAACCCCAAAAGGTCACTGAAATAACTAAAAACTGACAAAAGTAATTAAGTTAAAAATATATATATATCGATGTGCGAAACATACAGTAGGATTCTTCTGAAATAGCCGTCTGATTGAATCCATTTGAAGTGTAGCAACAATTTTGACCATGTGTGTATCTATAGCAAACAGATTAGCGTATTTAACATACTGTATGCAGGACACTTGGTTCAGTGTTGTGGTGGTGTTAATGTTGCCTCTTACATTCAGTTCATCTGAGCGGTCAGGTGTATGGCTGGTGGCGCCTTTGATAGCCAAGCTGCCCACCTCGGTTCAGGGTCACGTCCTGAAGGCAGCCGGAGAGGAGCTGGAGAAGGGACAACACTTAGGCTCATCCTCGCGCAAGGAAAGGGATCGCCAGAAGCAGAAAAGGCAAGAGAGGAATATTGTATCTTTCATTAATTACCAGCATATGCGTCATTACTTTTTTCTCCCCTGTCTTTTCAGCATGTCTTTGTTGAGCCAGCAGCCGTTTCTGTCTCTAGTGCTGACCTGTCTCAAGGGGCAGGATGAGCAGCGGGAGGGTCTTCTCACATCCCTATATAGCCAAGTTCAGCAGATCGTCACTAACTGGAGAGAGGACCAGTACCAGGATGACTGCAAGGCCAAGCAGATGATGCACGAGGCTCTGAAGCTGCGACTGAATCTTGTACGTACATTCACCCATACCAAACTGTGCACGTTCAAAGATACCCGCCTCCAATTTTTGCTTAATCCAGTTAGCTAGTAAACAAGCGCCGGTGAAAACATACCCTCTGTTGATGGCCTCTAGCATTTTATCAATTATGTGTCAACTCTAAATGAGTGTTTGTGTTTCCTCATGCAAACAAGGTGGGAGGCATGTTTGACACGGTGCAGCGTAGCACCCAGCAGACCACCGAGTGGGCTGTCCTCCTCCTCGACATCATTAGCAGTGGAACTGTGGACATGCAATCCAATAAGTGAGGGAATCTCTCGCTCTCTTGTTCCTAAAATCTCAATATGGCTTCAATTGACGGCCGTCGTCACCGTCGCGCTCCTGACATTCCTTTCCTCTTTACCAACAGCGAGCTCTTCACGACTGTGTTGGACATGCTGAGCGTGCTGATTAATGGCACATTGGCTGCCGACATGTCTAGCATCTCTCAGGGCAGCATGGAGGAGAATAAAAGGGCTTACATGAATCTGGTTAAAAAGCTCAGGGTAAGGAGAGCACCACATCCATGCCCATGGCAACATTATTGCGTCACATTGTGGGTTTAAAATCAGGTTTTTAAATACAATGATTACCAGAATGAATCGGTTTTGTTATTTAAAATATTGCAAACATTTGAAAATAAAAATGCTTAAATTGTAAACAAAGAAATAATGAACTCGATTATGAATATAACTATCACATCTACAACCATGCACCTCTACTATTTACCTTTTTTAATGGCTACCATATTTGCCATTTTTAAGATTTATTACCACCAACACGATCCCCTCCGCAAAGTTTATGAAGTTTACTCCTGCTTCCACAGAAAGAACTTGGGGATCGGCAGTCTGAGAGCTTGGAGAAGGTTCGCCAGCTACTGCCGCTGCCCAAGCAGACACGTGATGTCATCACGTGCGAACCTCAGGGTTCATTGATCGACACCAAGGGTAACAAAATTGCCGGTTTTGAGAAGGAGGTAAGCCAAAGTAATGTGATGACTTTATATATATATATATATAAAAAGCTATGTATGTCGCCATAATGTATATTGATTTCCATCAGGGGCTTCAAGTGTCCACCAAGCAAAAGATCTCCCCGTGGGATGTCTTCGAGGGTCTCAAGCAATCAGCTCCTCTGTCCTGGGGTTGGTTCGGCACGGTGCGCATGGACCGCAAGGTGACCAAGTTTGAGGAGCAGCAGCGCTTCCTTCTCTACCACACACACCTGAAGCCCAAGCCACGCAGCTACTACCTGGAGCCCCTCCCCCTGCCGCCCGAGGAGGAGGAGCCTCTGACACCCATCTCCCAGGAGCCAGAGAAGAAGATGGAGGCAGTGAAGCCGGAAAAGAACATGGCCACCATGCCATCAGATTCCAACAAGAAGAAGCCCAGCAAGAAGAAGAAGACGCCATCGGCTAAGACGGAGGTTACTTATCTTAAAAACTCATCTGGATCAAATTGTTGCTTTGAAAATAATCCAATTCTTTATCCCCTTTTAAAAGGACTATGTGAACCGCACGCCAGGTGTGGGCTATGGGACGAGCATGCCTCCTGAGCTGATGCAGAACCAGTACGGCAGGCTACCATATAGCCAGCAGAACATGGGCATGTATACACAGAATCAGCCTCTACCTCCAGGTCAGCACTCGATATTAGCATTATTTAGCTTGTTTCTTCATCCTGGATCACATTCTAAAGTGGGTTCCCTCCCCACAACAGGAGGCCCTGGTTTGGATCCTCCCTACAGACCTACCCGGAACCCCCAATTGAACAAGATGGTGTCCACGCGGCCCAGTTACCCAGGAATGATGCCCGGTATGCAGGGCAACATGCCCGGCACAATGGGGATGGACAAACAGTACCAAATGGTCTACAAGCCTCAGCCTAACATGCAGCAGAACCAGATGCTCCGCCAACAGCTGCAGGTCAGACTGGTGAGTCAGTCTCAACTGACGGATCAAACAGCTCCTCATCTGGTAGAGTTATTTCACCGCTCGAGTTAATTAGATCAAATAGAAGTAGAAAACACTGGTAGTTTCTTCCTCTCTCTTTGAAGTTTATACTCTACTTCAGGAGAGTAACAGGATGTAAACTTTGCAACAATCCATCAAATTTAATTTATAAAGCCCCCCTACATCGGCTGGTACAGCTGTGGCTGAACCAAAGTGCTGTACAATAGTGTCTTAAGTTTTGCCTTAAACAAACGAAACAGGTAGCAGCTATAGAGAAGGACCGATCACCCCACTGTTTGTAATTAGCTGTTGGTTGGCAGACCGCAGAGCTCTGCCCGGGCGATGAATGTTTAAAAGCTCACGTAAATGAGAGGCAGCACTATGAATTGCCTTAAGAAAATTTAAAATCAACTCCGAAACGGACTGGAAGCCAGTGCAGAGAATGCAGAACTGGAGTGATGTGGCTCTGACTACGAGTGTTGGTCAAAAGCCGCGGAGCAGCAATTTGTACCAGAGTCAAACAGTCAAATAAAGACCAACATACAGGGCGTTACAGTAATCAATGTGTCAAGATCTCGGCGACTAACAATGGTTCACTTTTTGCTGCTCCAAACACTTTTGGAGATAAAATTATTTTCACCCATTATTTTCTAATTACGGAGACGAGCGGAGAAAATGGCAGACGAGCAGGAAATCGTTGCAGCAAAAGTACAGTAATAGCGGTGTTTATATAACCCGTCGTGTAGAGACCACCAGGACATATTCAACTCACTGAGAAAGACCCGAGAAGAAAAAAGGGATGATGTATAAATAAGGATGCATACTCTGAGGGTGCGCGGATACGCGTGGAAACTTAAAAGACGGCTTCAACTCATGCTAAGTCAGTAGAGAATTTGAACACATCCAAAGTGGCAAAAATCTCCATAAACATGGCGGTTTGTTATTAAAGCCACTGTGGGTTCTAAGGGAGAGAAAATAGTAGCAGCTTGTAGTCCGAAAAATACAGTAATAATAATGAAGTGTGCATGGTAGCCCTGCGCCCCCACTGTCATAATGCCGGGCCCCCATACGAAAACCACTGAGCTAGGAGGAAGAGCTGGATAAAACTAGCTCCAACAACAGAACCAATCTGTTTGTCAAAATTCAGGTAGCTGTCAAACTTAACACCCACAGCATTAACCACAGATTTACAGTAGGGGGCAAGAGACTCCAGATCCGGGACAGCACCATTGAGCAAATTTGATCCAAATACAATACATTCAGTTTTGGACTCATTTAAATGTAAAACATTATTGGACAACCATTTCTTGATATCTCCAGTGCAGTTAAAAATGGAATCCAGGGAGTTAGGACTGTTTGGAAGAATCGGTAAGTAGAGTTGGAGGTCGTCAGACACAAAATTAATAATCTGCTACCGGAGTGAAGGAAATAACCACCACACAAAAACTCTGCCAGACAAAAGCCATTTTCAAGATTCCAGACTTTTTTGGAAAGCCTACGTTTTTGGCATTTTGCTTTTACGGTAACGCCCCAATGTTTAAAGACCTTACAAACAGCCTTTTACGGCTTGTACAGTGAAGCTTTGTTACTTTTCAGAACCACAGCAGCATAATAGGGCAACAGATCAGACAAATGACCCCCAACCAACCATACACTTCAATGCAGCAGTCTCAAGTAAGTTTGATTTGTACTGATTTGGCTCAGCTTGCACATAACAGCTACGGTCACATACAGTACGTATTCTTCATCATTCAATTGCTGTCTTTGTCCAGAACTTATCTCAGGGCTACACGTCATACGGCTCACACATGGGCATGCAGCCCCACCCGTCCCAAGGCGGCGGAATAGTCCAGTCCTCTTATGGCAACCAGAACTTCCAGGGCACCCACCCAGGAACCAATCCTGCTGTGGTGGATCCTCTGAGGCAAATGCAGCAGAGGCCCAGTGGTTATGTTCACCAGCAGGCTCCGGGCTACGCACACAGTATGCAGAATGCACAAAGGTCAGTTGTTGATATTTCAGTGCCTTGCTGACTTCACACACATCAACTACTACTTCCTTTCCTTTTCCTGTCAGGTTTGCCCACCAGCCCATCCAGCAGAATCCCATCATGCATGGGCTTGCTCACATGGGAGGCCAGGGCGGTCATACAAGCTTGAGGCCCAATCAGATGACGGCGGAACAACAACAGCAGCAGCAACAACAGCAACAAGCAGCACAACAACAGCAGCAGCAGCAGCAACAATACCTCAGACAACAAGCACTCAGAGTATGTGGCTTTTGCTCAGAGAAATACTTTACTTTTATTTTAGTCAAGCCTCTCAAGCTCAGGCTTTAAGATGTTAACATTTTTTGCTTTATCCTTACTAAGATTTAGAAATTTAAGATGGATATCAAAGAAGTAAAATATTGGCTCTTTGGCAGAGGTATTGACAGGATGTGCAATGTGTCTTCCAAACAGCAGCAGGCTCAACAAGCCCAACAGCAACAAGTCCAGCAGCAGGTCCCTCAACAGCAGGTTCCTCAGCAGCAACAACAAACACAGCAGCATGTGTCGGGTGTACCTCCACCAGGGCAGCAACAGAACCAGGGCCTAGGCATGCAGCCACTGCCCCCACAGCAACCCATGGTATGACTTAACCACAACAATTTTCATGTCACAGCATGTTGGGTTTTTTGGTCTGCATATCTCAATTTTCACCCATTTTATTAGTTTTTCTGATATAGAAACATTTAAGACATGTAGAGGTACAGGTTTAATTTGACTAATAGCTTGTAATAATAACTTGGACACAGCGTTTTTATTATTGCAGACAAATTTTGCAATTGTTTCATCTGAAAAGCAACGGAAAAAAATATTTGGAGAAAAAGTATGACCCCTCCCGCCAGATTTTTTTGGGATAATCTGTACATTTCTTTTAATTAAACCGGAGATACCGTACATGCTTTTCATTGGACAGTTACTAGTAAATACTAAGGCAATTTCAGTATCTTCCATTCAAGTGAAAAAACTTGGAATAGGTGTGTGCACGTTATGAACGCTATCCTGTACCTGATGCTCATTACTGACTGAATAATGTCACATTTGCACCTATCAGTTCCCACGTCAGGGAATGCAGCAAACGCAGCAGCAGCAACAGACAGCCGCTCTGGTCAGACAACTGCAACAGCAACTCTCAAGTGAGTTTGCCTCTTTTTTTTAATATGTCTTATCTGCTCACACACTTCCTGTTTATAACCAACCTCTGCCTACTTGTTTCAGATACACAACCAGGACAGGGCACCAATTCATATTACATGTGACCGTTGGCGAGCCTGCGTGTGTGTGTGTGAAGAGGCTGTCAACCACCCGGGCTTGATGCAGATGGCCGAGGCTTCAAGGCAGTGTCTTCACTTGGTGTTCATTATTGTTGGAATGTGGAGGCCTCATGCAGACAAGATAACATAATAATAATAATAATAATAGAAAAAGTGTATGTAAAAAAAAAAAAAAGTACCACAAACATTAACAATAATTCATCCTTTTTTGTATTTTATTTCAATTCGTACAATTATTTTCAGTTTTGTGTATTTTTCATTAAATCATGTCACTTTTTATGTCTTGTTAATGTCCTAATTTGGGGAAAAAATGTAAATGAAAAGTTTGATGATAAAGTTGGAAAAGATGTCCCGTCTCAGGTAGCACAACTGTCTGCAAAGAAAAAAGTGTTTTTTTAATGTCATGTTTATGGTGGCCATGATCTCCTGCTCATCCGCCAGGGGGACCTGTCACTATCACTTTTAACATGCAGGTCAAGAAAACCAAAAACCCCTGAATAGGTCAAATACAATTAATTCTTTCTGTTATGTTTCAAGTTTAAACAAATCAACGAACATTTTACAGTACAGTATTTCAATGTATTAAGTTAACATTTACTGTATTTTGGGTTAAAAACAATAGATTATTACATAAGAGTTACCATTACTGTGCCTAATAACATCACATAATTTATGAACACGAGAGAGTGACATTCATGGTCATGTAAAACATTTGATTAGAAATAAACAGTTAATGTGAAATAATGATATCAAACTTTTTTAAAAATTGTGCTTCACATCCGTTGATGAAAACTATTCAATTTTATTTAATTAGACTTTAAAGTGCAAGTAAGGAGACAAAGTCATTAATAAATATGATTACCTCAGCCGGCATTTTTTTCTGTTTGTTTTTTTGTTCAAAATAATTTAAAAAGTTCTAAATGGATTTGGATGACATTTTCCGGAATTCTCGGAAATTGGATATGGAAGAACTGATTACATTTTTGGGGTGACCCGAATCGGCCTCTGGTTTCAAGAATGTTTAAAATTATTTTTAACATTGCAAGATAGGACCAATTTCGGCATTTGTGCATAAACCGTAACTCCACTAAAAATGGTCAGAGCACTTGGGGAAAAAAATAAAGGACAGGTTCAAATTCTACAAAATATCAATGACTGATCCATAATTGGCTGGATAATTCCGGATACTATCATCCAGAATATGAAAAATGGGGGACCTTTGAATTTTCATTAAAGGATGTTTTCATCCTCAATGAATCTAAATAGGAAGATCAAAAAAATGAAGGCCTAATATTTATAGTATGAAGTTCTGCGCTCTCCAAGTACTTTTCTCTCACTTTGTCTGCTTTTTATTCATTTTCTTTGGCTTTTGCTTCTCCTCATTGGGACATTCCAAGCGACTAAAAAGCACTCCTGTGTCAGGGCCCAGCACTCTCCCTTGGAAAGGGCAGTCCCTCCCCTTATAGCTCGGCAGGAAGTCCAGGTTGGTCCACTTCCTCTCGTCTGCTCGCACGCCGAGTCTGGACAGCAGCTTGTCGGCCAACAGCGGCACAGCGGGCTGGAGGAGGGTGCCGTACATCCTGAGACACTCCAAGGAGATGTGCATGATGGTGTCCAGCCAACGTCTTTCTCCTGCGTCCATCGTGTTTAACTTCCACGGCGCGTGGCGGTGAACAAAGCCGTTTGTTTGCCTCACGCAGGATGCGATGGCCTCCAGGGCTTTGTAGGTGCGCAAGGTGTCGTAGTGGTGCTCCACCACAGACGGGAGGCCTCGTACATCATCCAGCATGTGGTAGTCTTCTGGGTCCTGTATTCTGGGGACAGACTGAGGGCAGAATGGTGGGTAAATCTGGGCGGGGTTCAGAGCGAGAGCGGTGCAGCGGTTTAAGAGGCCACCGAGGGAGTCGGCCAGCTCTGCGTTGAGCAGCTTGATGACTTTGTCATCCGTGTAATCGCAGTCGGATTCCGGCACGCCTTGACGCAGCAGGAAGTACCTCAAACCGTCTGTGGTGAACGCCTGTGAGCGCTCAAAGGGGTCCACCACATTGCCCAAACTTTTAGACATCTTTTTCCCGTCAACTGTCCAGTGGGAGTGCACATATAAGGACCGGGGCAACGCCAGCCCTGCCCCGAGGAGGAGCGACGGCCAGTAGATGGCGTGGAATTTCAGGATGTCTTTGCCTACAATGTGACGGGAGACGTTCCACCAGCGCCGGTGGTTGCCAGGGTAACCGGCCACCGTGAGGTAGTTGACCAGAGCGTCCAGCCAAACGTAAACGGTGTGATCGGGATCCCCGGGCACGGGGATCCCCCACTGGAGGCGACTTCTATGGCGAGACACGGAGAGGTCTGGAAGGTCGTCTTGGAGCCAGTGGAGAACATCCTGGCGGAAACGCCCGGGCTGGATAGCACTGGGGTTGTTCTGGAGCCACTCGAGGAGCTGAGTCCGGAAAGCGGACAAACGGAACATGTAGTTCTCCTCTTTTATCCACTCCACCTGGCAGATACAGTGAAACACATTTCATACAATTAATACAGTGACTGCTGTGATGTGCACGCTCTTAAGGTTGCGCAATTGGGCAATTAGTTGAAAGGAGGGTGTTAAAAAAAATAGTGTGTGCCGTTGATTTTACAGACACAAAACTATTTTGTACAAACTTTTTTGTTTCTAATATTTGGCCACTCTGTGAATCACTAAACTAATATTTAGGGTTTTTTTATAACTGCTTCACATCTGTGTGGCATGGATTAAGTTCCGGGGATTGGGCTGGCCCCTCCATAACATAACAACATAACACGATTTTGCTTGTTAATTGCTGTGTTTGGGGTCATTGTCTTGTCGAAACAGCCATTTCAAGGGCATGTCCTCTTCAGCATAAAGCAACATGACCTCTTCAAGTATTCTGACATATGCAAACTGATCCACGATCCCTGCTATGGGATAAATAGGCCCAACACCATAGCAGGAGAAACATGCCCATATCATGATGCTTCACTGTCTTCACTGTGTACTGTGGCTTCAATTCAGCATGTGGGGGTCGTCTCACAAACTGTCTGCGGCCCTTGGACCCAAAAAGAACAACTTTACTCTCATCAGTCCACAATATGTTCCTCCATTTCTCTTTAGGCCAGTTGATGTGTTCTTTGCCAAATTGTAACCTCTTCTGCACATGCCTTTTTTTTAACAAAGGGACTTTGCGGGTCACAGTACTTTGAGGTAACTCCAGACTGTCTTTGATCATCCTGGAGCTGATCATTGGCTGAGCCTTTTGCCATTCTGATTACTCTTCCATACATCTTGATAGTTGTCTTCCTTTTCTGCCACGTGTCTCTGGTTTTGCGCTCAATTTTTAAAGGCATTGGACATCATTTTAGCTGAACAACCAAAACTTGTTTGCACCTCTTCATAAGTTTTCCCCTCTCCAATCAACTTTTTAATCAAAGTACGCTTTTCTTCTGAATAATGTCCTGAACTTTTCTCAGGCTTTCAAGGAGAAGTGATGTTTAACAAGTGCTGTTTTTTTTTCACAAAATTGATTCACTGATCACTGATTGAATTTTGAACACGCCCCTTTCAACTAATTGCACAGCCTTGAGAACATGCATATCATGAATGCTGGGTCTTGTTTGTTTTCTGAGTATCTACTGCACCTAGTGGTAACTTGTTTGCCATGTAGTAATAAAAATATACTAATAACAGCGATTAATCTGGTTAGTCACATTGGACTGCTATTATTTTGAACACTGCTGTATGAAGACAGGTGGTAGTATCACAATATTTTGATAAAGATAGTATCACGATACTGCCATTATGCTAAACAAATGTGGGACATCACGATACCTAACTTTTTGCACCACAAGCATACAAAAAACAATAATGAAACAAACAAACCAATGTTTGCAATAACATATAGCTAAACATGGGGGAGGCCGCGCGGTGGATGAATGGGTAGCATGTTGGCCTCACGGTCAGGAGGTTCAGGGTTCGAATCTCCGTTGGGCATCTCTGTGTGGAGATTGCATGTTCTCCCCGTGCGTGTGTGGGTTTTCTCCGGTTACTCCGCTTTCCTCCCACATTCCAAAAGCATGCATGTTAGGTTAATTGGCGACCCTAAATTGTCCATCGGTATGAATGTGAGTGTGAAGGTTTGTTTGTCTATATGTGCCCTGCGATTGACTGGTAACCAGTCCAGGGTGTACCCCGCCTCCCGCCCAAAGCCAGCTGGGATAGGCTCCAGCATACCCGCGAACCAAATGAGGAGAAGGGGTATAAAAAATGAATGGATAAACATTGGGCAGCAACAATATCAATGTAAATGCAGTTGTATCGTGGCGATACATCACAATATCAATATTTTCTCCTAGCCCTATGCAAATGCACAGTTTCTGTGTTTTTAAGCTACTTGGGCTGCATTTGCATGTGAATGAAAATGAAAAACACCCATAAAAAAACATATTCTGAGTCATTTAATTCTGATCCCTAACGCAAACACACCTGTGTCGAATTATTACCTTGTGCCCACTCTCCAGCGACACCTTGATGGCCTGTCCCGATGAGTCCACAGAGTCGCCAACCTGCAACGGCGTGAGGAAGCTCTCGTCCGGCGTGGAGTACCAGCCTTCGTAGCTGCCCTTGTAGATGAGTCCCTTGTCGCGCAGCAGGCACCAAAAGTGCTCCACGGCCTGCCGGTGCCTCTCCTCCGTGGTCCTGATGTAGTCGGTGAAGGACACGTTGCAGCTGCCGAACAGGCGGCGGAATCTCTGGGAGACGCTGGTGCAGAAGGTGAGTGGGTCCTCTCCAGCTGCATCAGCAGCATGTTGAATTTTCAGGCCGTGTTCGTCTGTTCCTGACAGGTTCGAGAAGAGGCATTAGGGCTTGTTTTCATATGACATATGGTCAAATTGTGTTTGGGTATACATCACATATTATAATTGGCAAGTCCACACGTCCCAAAGGAGTGGGAAGAGGTCATTCATTCCTACCCCTCATCATTTCCCATCAATTTCTAGCACGTTTGTCCGCTTCCCGATGCAGCCCAAATTAATCGGTGGGTTCCCCGCTTCAATGAAGATATGAACACTCAAATAACTCATGCAACTGTGTCACTATTGACCTCACCCCCCATCCCTCACCCATTTAGACACCTCGTTTTCTGTAGTTAAGTCCAAAATAAAGTGCCTACAGACACTTTGTGGAGGGAAATAAGGTCATTCTGTTTGCAGGAAGAGTCATGTGTGTGAGGATGAGTTACCTGTTGCAAGTTTTGAGTGGAATCCCTGAAGAAGCTTGTACCGGTGCATGCAGTCAGCTAAAACTGCCGTGTACAAGTGCCCCAAATGAGGAGAGGCATTGACATAAAAGATGGGGGTGGTAATGTAGTAGCTTCCTTCTTCTTTGCTGGCATGTCTGATGCTTTGAGCGCGCCACCGGGCAGAAACTTGTGCAAAATAGACGCCTCGTTGCAGCCTGCCAAAAGACTGCAGAATGTGTGTCCTCATGGTTGGATGGTAATGTTTTGGTAAACGCTAACTATCCATTTGGTTATCGACAAATGCCTAAAAGTCGTTACGTCAAATGTGTCTTATCAAAACAACGCGGATCGACCTAGCGTTATTGATAAAGTTTGTAGCATGTATGACTGCCATGCTCTACTTGTCAAGGTTCCACGCACTTCCGTGTTCCGTGTACCGTTTGTCCAATCAAATCACTGGATAGTGCACCTGTGACCACCAAAGTAACCAATCACATTGCTTTTGGGTTGCGTTCAGAGCCTGCGGAGGAGCTGGGAATTCTTCAACTTCCGTTTGGGCCATGAAGAAATGCATTTTAGTTGTACTATAAGCCTTGACAAAAATAAATCCCGATTTAAAAACATGACGGTGCTCTGAGCGGAAGTCATTTAATCGTCTTCATTATAATGGAAGTTGTGCTGTGGGGCGTGTCCAACATGACGATCCCACTTGTGCAAAATGATTCGATTCTTTTACCTTATCTCTTGTACCGGGTCTCGTGAGCTAATATTGTAGTGGTTCTGGAGAACCATCAGGAAATAGTAATGTCACTAAGCGAAAGTTAGGCAGGCAAAACAAACACTATTGATGCTGGTTAGCTTGAAGCGCAAACATTGCTCAGAGGGCACGCGGACCACGTGACCAGTCACTCTCAGGTCGTAGCGGTGTGAGTGTTGCTCGTGAGGGTCACGAGCAACACTCACAGTGAGCTCGCGCCGCCCCAAGACGAAGACGGATGGGTCCGACGTGAGCACCGAGGTACATTGTATTTGCTTTATTTTCACTCGCTTCTCTACTTCTCGACTAACAAACTTAAAAGTTTCATACATGGTGTGTTTTCAAACTTGTTCCACCCCTAAAAGTAGTTGCGTGTTCAATGGCCTCTCAAGAGTAGACGGTCTGTCGTGTCATGTGATGTGGAAACACGGCTGTTTGCTAAGGAGCTCAATTTAAATATGGTAATGCGATGTTAAAAGAAAGTCGTCTGTTGATGTCGCTTGTTTTAGATGGACGTGGGCCGTGTGGACTTCTACATTGGCCTCTCTTTGGCCGTGTCCTCCAGTCTTTTCATCGGCGCTAGTTTCATCCTGAAGAAGAAAGGCTTGCTGCGATTGGCCAGTAAGGGGTCCACGCGAGCAGGTACCGTAAAGTTTCACCAAACACGCCTACAAAACTAAAACGAAATTGCGCCGTTGAATATACACTGTGGCCACCCGAAATCAACAATCCGACTAACGAGGAGTTGCAAATAAAATAGTAATCACTGTATAGTACAACTTAAGCTACCTATCCTTTTGAGGTTCCTGATGGACTGTTTTGGGACAATATGGCCACCAAGTGGTGTTTTATTTGTTTCCTTTGCTCATATAGAAGTTGGTAATTTGATACAACTGTATTGCTTAAGCCCGCACGGTGGCTGAGTGGTTAGCACATTGGTCACACAGTCAGGAGATCTGGAAGACCTGGGTTCAAATCTCCGTTGGGCATCTCTGTGTGGAGTTTGCATGTTCTCCCCGTGCGTGCGGGGGTTTTGTCCGGGTACTCCGGTTTCCTCCCACATTCCAAAAACATCCATGTTAGCGTAATTGGTGACACTAATTTGTCCAAGGGTATGAATGTGAGTGTGTATGTTTGTTTGTCTATATGTGCCCTGCGGTTGACTGGCGACCAGTCCAGGGTGTACCCCGCCTCTCGTCCAAAGCCAGCTGGGATAGGCTCCAGCATCCCCGTGACACTAATGAGGATAAGCGGTATAGAAAATGAATGAATGTATTGTTGAAATCAAGGGCTATGGCTATCATCATATTTTAGAGTGAACTCCACACCGTGTCCAATGATTTATTGCCATGTTGTGTTGATACTGTCACACGTGTTGCTTTCCAGGTCAAGGTGGTTATGCGTACCTAAAAGAAGGGCTGTGGTGGGCGGGGCTCATTTCAAGTAAGTGTCACTTTTCTTTTGTCTTTAAAAAAATTAGGTTACACAGTCAGCTGATTCTCTCGTTAATTTTGGCGGCGCTTCCACATTGTTTTAGCCAAAAGGAGCATCTTCTTCTTGTTCTTCTGAACTTTTGCTGTTTCCAGTGGGAACCGGAGAGGCCGCCAACTTTGCAGCATACGCGTTTGCACCAGCTACGCTTGTGACTCCTTTAGGAGCTTTAAGTGTGCTTGTAAGGTAGGTTTTTTTTTTTACTGTGTTTGCTCTGTTAGTGTTTTTAAGCAAACAGATAAACATTCCATTGGACATTTTGCAATAATGCTTGAATGAAGCTCATTCGAAGATGAAAACCATGTAAATAGCGTATGTATTATGGGATATGATGTCACAGCAACCTGATTAGCTGTCTGATTTATTTATTATAATTCCGACAGTAGCACAACAGTCTCACATAGTACAGTAATCATGTATAGCGACTATTTCATGCTGGTAAGATGCCTCATAATACAATCATTTTATTCTCGTAAGTCTTACATTTTTTATTCAGATTTTATTCACTTATTAGATTTTATTTTTATAATGTCGCAATTCTTTTCTCAATAAATACAACTTTCTACTCATTAAATACAAGTTACTGGCTATATTATTACTATTATTATTATTACTATAGTAATAGTATCATTACTATAAAAAATATTGCAATATATTTTTAAATTTGATTGTGTTGTAATATTGCAAGTTTTGTCCAGAAAAATTGCACCATTATTTTACAATTATATATATATATATTCTGTTTTATACCTCTGTTTTATTCTTCTAAAAATGCAATTTAATCCCTGTAGTTTTTCCCAAGACACTTTTATTTTATTTTAAAAAAAATGCAATTTTATTCTCATTAAAACAATAATATTGGTCGATATATTATTTACTATCCTAAAAATATAATACCTATAAAAGTGTTCTTTTGAGTAATGAAAATGGTAGTGGTTTTTTTTGTGTAAAGTCATGAACTTTTTTTTATAGTTATATTACTACAAGTAAAATTACATCTACTAATACAAGCTTACATGTTTTGTGCTGCATACCCCAGGGGTCAATACCAAGACCAAAACCGTTCAACCAATATACCCATGACATCTGTAAAGTCACAAAAGATCTAAAGCTAGTATTATTTGAAGACAATACTACCGCATTTAGTTCTACGGAAAGCACGCAGACTATTTAGTAAAACTAAAATAATTTTATTTGGTTATAGCAGAAAGATGACAAAGAGACGGCATAGACATTGACTGGGTGAATCAAAATAGATTTGCAGGTGTGACAGTAGATGACAAAATCAATTCGAAATCCCACATTAAAAACATACAACAAAAAACATAAACACAAAAAACCCAAATACTTCTATTCTGAACAAAGCAAAACCAAAAATCACTCCATAGTCTCTGTTCTCTGGTTTTCCCATATCTGACTTACTGTGTTAAGGTATGTGGAAATAACTATAAACGTACACTTCACTCACCAAATGTACTGCAAAAAAGATCAGTTCGGATAATCCGTAATGCCGCATATAAAGAACATACATTAATAATAATGTTTGTAAACCATCAAACAGCAAGAATTATGCATAAAGCAAACAATAACATGCTACCTAAAAACGTAATACAGTTCTTCTCATCGAGACGGGAGAAGTATGAGCTTAGAAAAAAAAACATTCATACGTGCAAACAACACTAAAAAGCATCAGCATATCAGTGTGGAATTAAATTATTGAACGGACTGAGTAAAGAACTCAAACAATGCACTAAATGATCCACAGGGAAATACTACCCCTTATGAAAACTGCCCTTACTCCTTATTCTCAGTTTCTTAATGTGCATCTTTACACTCAGTATTCTATTATTTTATTCTTCTTAAAATTTTGGATTTTTCTCCATTTTATTACAACTCTACAGTATTATCACAATAAATAAAATATCTACATCTGACTAAAAATACTACTTTATTCATGCAAAGTTTGTTTTCTTCTTCTAATTTAAACACTTAATTCTTGTCATATTTTATCGTGCTACTTTGTATGAATACTTTCATTCGGCATGAATCAACACTGACACTCATTTATGTCAACTTTTAAATCTGCAAAGAAGCTTTTGTTCCAACTCTGCCATGTTTGTTTTTGTCCTTCCAGTGCCGTGCTCTCCTCCTACTTCCTCAACGAGAGGCTGAATGTGCACGGCAAGATCGGCTGTTTGCTGTGCGTGCTGGGCTCCACCGTCATGGTGGTCCACGCCCCACAAGAGGAGGAGGTGGCATCTCTCAGCGTCATGGCTGAGAAGCTTAAAGACCCAGGTGAGCCTGGAGGAGACGTGTTGCCTTGAAGCAGTGGTTCTCAATTATTTTCTGTCTTTGCCCCCCCGCACAATTTAAAGTACTACTGAGAAACGGATAATATCTATTTAATTATCTGTACAGTCCAGACTGAACTCGAAACTGAAACCAGTGAAGTGCAACAAAATGGAGAGAAGTGAAGCATACAAGCATATGCAAGTCAAATTGCATGCTGAGTACGACAAACTCATACCTGTTGGCCGGTCTACTAATACTAAAAGCCCTCCATCCCTCTCATGCACCCCCTGCCAGTTCACCGCTTCCCACCACGGGGCCCGTGTTAATTATTTGAGAAGCTCTACAGTTAAAGAAGTGTGACCTTTATTTCCTTCCCCCGCTAGGTTTTATTGTGTTTGCTGTGTGTGTTGTGGGAAGCAGCCTGGTTCTCATCTTTGCTGTGGCGCCACGCTTCGGTCAGAAGAACCTGCTGGTCTACATCCTCATCTGCTCTGTGATCGGCTCCCTGTCCGTTTCCTGTGTCAAGGGACTGGGCATCGGCATCAAGGAGCTTTTTTCTGGCACAGCCGTGCTGAGGGAGCCCCTCTTCTGGTGCCTTCTGGCGTGCCTGGTGGTGTGCGTCAGCATACAGATCAGCTACTTGAACAAAGCCCTGGACATCTTCAACACCTCCATCGTCACGCCCATCTACTACGTCTTCTTCACCACCTCCGTCATGGTGTGCTCCGCCATCCTCTTTAAGGAGTGGCTGAGCATGAACGCCAACGCGGTGGTGGGCACCATCAGCGGCTTCCTTACCATCGTACTGGGCATCTTCCTGCTGCACGCCTTCAAGGACATCACCTTCAGCTGGGACTCGCTGCCGCTCTACCTGACCAAACGTCCTCAGGGGCTCCGGTGGAGCTCCCGGCCTTATATGGGCCTCCCCGGCCAAGATGGCCTCAAAGGGGAAGAGGGAAAGCCGCCATAAGGAGGGAGGAGACAGAAGACTCCCTTGTTACAGTAAAACTATCTTTCGAACTTTTCAAATTTAACACACCACACTGAAATATTCATTTCCTCAAATAGTGCCCTCTGCTCAAGTATGTAGATGCCAACTCATTTAGTTGTTTGCTTTTCCACTAAAATATCAGGTACTTTTAGTCATGGAACTCCTCTTGGAGGAAATTGTCCACTTAAATGCCACTTTAAGTTGCTGCACTTACTTTTACTATATGTATTTTCTGCAGTTAAGTTCATAATTGGTTACTATTTGAGGAAATACAGCAATTATTAATTTATGAAGATATACCATTTCATGTCTTGTTTTTTCCCATACACATGCAGGTTTTGCATGTTTACTTTTGTCCTCTTATGCAATACATCACTCTTAATGGCCACATTTCAAGATTTATTTCTGATAAATGAATGTTATGTAGTATGATTTTTCTTACTTTAAACTGTCAAGCTTTTGTGAGCAATATTTATAAGTATCTACACAGGATGCCTTGGAACTTGGGTTTAATCCATATGTACAATCCACCACATAGCAGTTAAACACGCATCCTTCATCATCCCTGTGATATTAAACTGTAGCCTGTGTGACAAACTGAATGTTGTCCTAACCGCTTGGAACGTCTTTAGACAGCCGTGCTGTCATGTGACTTGGCTTCCGCGTCCACATGACTTTCCAAACCGGCAGCATCAGAACAAATCAAGGCGCACATGCTGTTAATCTGAGGCACTTGTAACAAAACGCTGTTGTTTCTTTTACACAAGAACTCATTTTGCACCAGTCTTTCATTTTAATCCGCCATGCTCTCTGAGAAAGCCCCTCGACTCCTCTGGGTCTGTTCCAGTCTGTTTAGGATGAACTGGCTGGTGTCGATGAATCGCTCCACGCAGTTTACAAAGCATGTTTCTGTCCTGGAGTCCAGCTTTGGGCCCGGTTTGTCCATGCAGTTCTCCTGAGGATGGCAACACAACATATTAAAATCTGGGGGTGTCCAAATTCTGGCTCACTTTGAACAGGCCTGTACTAACTTTGCTAATCTTGTTCATCATCGGATTGCTTTTAGTAGAACACGTAACCGATTGCAATTAAGTACTTACGGCTTTTGTCATTAAAGTGACCATTAAACAAATCTAAACGCAAATGACACCAGGTGAGTGTTCAAACCTCCGCCGCTGCATCAGGACCCTAAACTCATCACCAGTCCGGTGAGCTAACTCCGGGTAGCCTAGCTAAACATGAGCGTCCATTCATCCATTTTCTATACCGCTTCTCCTCGTTAGGGTGGCGGGTATGCTGGAGCCTATCCCAGCTGGGTTTGGGCGAGAGGCGGGGTACACCCTGTACTGGTCGCCAGTCAATCGCAGGAAACATTAGCGTTTATTTGACTATTCACCACTTGCTGGAGTGCATGATGATCAGCCTTGCTGGCACAGTTTTAAATCTGCTTCAGTTTGGGGGTATTTGGGCACATTTCAGTTTGCTTGGGGAGAAAACAAATCCTGATTTGTGATATTAAAAATTGACATACAGTCCTTTAAAATTGACCAAAGATGTGCATCATACTACTATACTAGTACTACTTATCTAAAGTGGTTTCAATTACCTTGCTCACATGACCTGGAAGGTATATAACAGGATGTTTGATATTTTATCTTATAAATTGATATGAAATCAAATTTGAGATAAAAAAGTGTGCATGATGCTAGGAGTCAATAAAGTTCCTAGGCCACATGACCTGCAAGCTGTTAAACTAATAACATACATTTTTATACTCTTAAAAATTAATATACAATTCAAAAAAGGGGCGTGCAAAAATACTTTCAGGGTAGGACTAATTATTTAACATGGTTACAGGACAATTTGACGTGAAATTGACAATATATGACATTTTTCAACAGACGTTCTTCACCAAATCAGTAATTTATTGACGGTCCCTAGAAAAACAACCGGCGTTTCGAGCGGCACTTCCCGTGCGAGCTTGCCGGACCATGAGAGAGGAGTACTGGCAGGGTGAGGGAGGACGACCGCTGTAGCTATGGAGCCGAATATCCAACCGCCAATGGGAAATTCCTATTGACAGAGACGAATATCCAAGGTCCAACTAAATGCACCCCCGTTATTTCGTTGAGTTTCGCATCACCTGATTAGCACTACGGTAAACAGACGAATGCCATGTAAGGGCCACAGCAGCCAGCACACTTCCGGCTACTGTAAAAGAACGTAAACATGGCTACTAGCTTACTCACCCAGCAGACTTCTGTCATTTGGTGCACCAGCTGTTGAAATCGTTGCTTCTGAGACTCGATCTCAATAAACTGCTGGAGTTGGGGGTCCGCGCTCGCTGCCTTTCCGTCCATAATTTCGTCAAATTCAACCCGAACCCCAAAAAATGTACGAATAGGGAGCAGTTTATGCTAGAATTGCTGACCTTCACGTGTTTGTACGGGAACCGCCAGATACCGGAAGCAGACGAACCAATCACATCGTGCCCACGTGACCATGCGCAAAGCTAGCCGCCTGCCTAGGCCAGGATGGGCTTGGGTTACATCAGGGGTGTTCAAAGTGTGTTTATTTTTATTTGCCACAGTTTTGTCACATTATGCACGCTACTACATCATGTGCTTTATCAATTAATATACAAAAAATAGTAGTAGTAAGTTCATGTCTGCCAGTGAAAATATGTGCTGCCTTGGGTGATCTTACCAATGACTTTATTTTCCCTAACCACCTCAAACTATTGATTCACCACTTCAAATATTGCTGTGGCATATAAAAAGGAGACATTTTGACACGCATATTTATTAAAAAGTCTGACAATGTGTGCAATCACATTTGCATTTCCAAAGCCTCTTCGAGTCAGCACGTTGGTTTTGGGCTCATTCTAGTCAAGAGGATATGAATGGCGTGAGCTATTTCAACATAACAACAACAATGGAAACCTTCGAAATGCTGTATTCACTTTCCAGGCGTCTTGTCGTGATGCTGTGATCTACTGGAGTTCATACAACAAGTCCTGAACAGTGAACACCAGCTCCATAAAGGTGGGCCTCTCGTCTGCCTTCTAAAAACAGGAACAAAAACATCCAAATACGGCATGCATGCACACAACTTTAATATCCATACTTAAATAATATTTATATTTACATCTAGCCAGCAACTGGACATGATGTTGTAGACCTTCTCACACGCCATTTGAGGACGGTACAGCCGGAGGCCTCGGGACACCTGATCCACTATTTCGTTGTTGTTCAGACGGTCATATGGAAGTCTCCCCAGAGTGTACACCTCCCACATGAGAACGCCTGAGAAAAGCATTCTGACGATGAATGCTGTGACATTTGAAATCATTCATCCAGTCATTCATTTTCTATGCCGCTCATCCTCATTAGGGTCGCGGGAATGCTGGAGCCTATCCCAGCTGGCTTCGGGCGGGAGGCGGGGCACACCCTGGACTGGTCGCCAGTCGATCGCAGACATTTGAAATGGTAACTGGATATGTTTGGTATTATGTTAGTTCTCTTTTGGTCTAACTTCAACCGTTAACACCGCCTACTACTGGCGTGGCATGCCCATTTCAACATCAATTTGCAGGTTTCTACAGCAGAACCTCCCAAAGGCTGCTTGACTTTCAATTTCACAACAATTTTTCCATGGGAAACAATTCATAAATGAAATACTTGGTGATAAAACCTTTATTAATCAAACAAGGAATGCTTTTCTGTCATTATGTGTGAGATTATGTTGTGTCTGTGACAACAACATGGGTTTTTGATATGTAATTAATTGTACTGCTAATACTGTACTGAGCGGACTTTCCGTTGTCTCAATAAGTTCAATTTCTGTCTCTCCGGTTATCATCATACTGTTCACTGAAGCTAAGAAATAACCCTAAATTTGCAGTTATTTTTATACAATTCCACACACACACACGCACACACCGTAAGCCCAGATGTCCGACTTGCTGCTGAATCGGCAGTAGAGGAGAACCTCGGGAGGAGACCACCGGACTGGGAATTTAGACCCGGCTGAGCTTGTGTACTCGTCGTCTAAGACGTATCTGATGCCACAGAAGGTAGACACAAATGTTATGATTTGTTATTCTTAGGTTAGCCAAGTGGTGCCATTTTACCTGGATAGTCCAAAGTCAGCCACTTTGACTGTGCCGTTGCCATCCACCAAGCAGTTCCTTGCAGCCTGAGGAGAAACTCAACATACTTGAATTGTATCTTCTTGATTGTGAACTGATTCTTCTCTCACCAGATCCCGGTGGATGTATTGCTTGGACTCCAGGTAGGCCATTCCCTCCGAGACATCCTTGCACATCTCCAGGAGCTGCACGGATGTCGGGTGCCTGAGGCCCTCCCTGAGGTAGGTGAGCAGGCAGCCGTTGGACAGGAACTCGGTCACGATGTATATGCTGCTTTGTTTGGTGCACACGCCATACAGCTGGACCAGGTTCTCGTGGTGGAGCTTCCTAGTTGGACACGTTTCAATATGATAAATTGCCGAGACATACTTTTTGGATTGATTGATCATTACATCATGATCTTGGCTTCCTCAATGAACTCATCCTCTGACATGGAGCCCGCTTTAATCATCTTAATAGCCACATCCTGCTGGCCCTTCCATTTTCCGTACTGCACCACTCCGAACTGACCCGTGCCCAGGACCCTAATGAAGGTGAGGAAAGAGGGGTCCAGCTCCCACATATCTGGAAAACAGAGAAGCAGAAAAAAAGGTTTTATAATGCGGTTTTGCTAACTAGCAGCATGATGATACAGTATGTACTTCCTTTGACATGATAGATTCACATTTCAAGCCTTAGATCTCCTCGGATTTGGATCAATGTAATCAGATTACTATAGAGAGGTACAAACAGTTTCCACATGGCACATCACAAAGATTTAGGATCAACAAAGGCATAGAACATCTCACCATTATTCTTTATTGCATTACAAAGCTAACCACAAAACGTTCTTCCTTCCCCCAGCAAGTCCTATTACACTGGAAGCTAATCTAAAATCATAACTGCAGCCCACACAGTACGCCAATATGGACCTGCCGTGACATCAACATTAAAAAAAATGGTTTGAAAAAGGCAGTTGGTCAGTGACGCACTTGTTAAAATGGAACTTGAAGATTTCACTACTAAATATAACATACACGTGAGCACAAAAAAAAAGGTTCCAAAATGTTTTAAATACCTTAAAATATTTTATCTACAGCACATACTCTTTTTCAGAATCCCATCACCAGAACACCTGAGCACCCCAGACCATCAGTCAGTGGATTCGAACTAGTTGTTGATGTTTCATTTCCTTACATTTTCAATCCAAACTCAATTTCACAATTATTCTCCAAGGATCCAAGGGAAGACGTCCCCTCAGGAATCTTCCATCCAAGGAGTTTCTTAGACGTAGCTTTTCTTTGGATGATAGTGTTTGTTCCTTTTGTGACGGAGATATGGTTTTATGAATGCATATATCCTAAAACCCTGTGGGAAGACGTCCATTACTGGATGTTCCCCAAAATCTCAAACCTGTCTGAATTCTCGACAAAGAATATTGGTTTTGGAATTCTAAAAGGGCAACAAAAGTATGTAAATGTTCTAAATGGAATTATAATTTTTGGTACATTTTTCATCCACAAATGTCATTTCTTGAAGACCAGTTCTGCCACACATTAAACAATTTATTTATTTTTCTTTCCCGCTTATTTAGTGTTTTTACTATTTAAAAAAAATATAATTTCTCTTTTATTTACTCTTCTTTATTTGTAGCCTTACTCTTTGTTTGTTACTCATAAATGTGTGTATATGTCGTGCGCGTTCTATGAATTAATCGGTGGTGTGCTTTTCCATGCAGCCGCGAAGTCTCTCCATTTATCAATCGATCTATCTGACGTCTTTGCTCACAAGGGTCTCATCTCTATTTGGGCCTTTGTGCTTGCACAGCATTGTGGGTAATGCAGTCTTTACACCACATGCTCGGCACTCGAATTGGCATTTCAAGAAGAAACGACATTATTTATCATATAAAATAACAAAGAATGTGTTTAAGTAAGTAGCGTTCAAGTAAATAATATATACAGCACATGAATATATTTCAAACATGGTACTGCGGTTATCCGGTGCCACTTACCATAGCCGAGACCGGCTGTTGATGGAGGCCGTGCCCGGTTGGACACAATATGTTTCAGCCTACTGAACATACCTAGTGATGGAGACCACACAACAGTATTGCATCGTTAAAAACAGAAAAATTATGATGAATTTGCACGTGAAATATGATTAACCTGCTGCATTGTGCTGATGGTAGTTGATTAGCTCGGGGATGGTGCAAAAGTTGTGCTTTTCGGCCAAATAGAACTGCCCTTTCGGTGTGGCGCAGATGTTGTAATGTTTGCAGAGCCCACCCGTCTCTCTGAAGACAAGAGAAGGAAACCATCACGTGACGCCCTCCCGGCTGCATGATTATGCCATATTATTTTTATCTACCCAACAGATTGCGGCGAGACGGGTTTTGCATAAATGGTTTACGTCTGAACACCCCCCCTCCCTATGTGTGACCCAGATCGTTTCTTCTTTTGTTACACTTCTTCTTTTTGCTACACGTGTATCCTGTAGATACAGGACGTACAGCAGATCATGCAGCACACTGTAACACTCACCCGCCTCCTTTGCTGAACAGAGACACTGTGTACTTCCCTGGCTTGCTGGAGTCTCGCACCAAGAAGCCGCCATCTTTATTCTGCAGGATTGGACATCCATAATATTGGCTGATATTGACTCTCCATAAAATATCATAATATAAAAAATATTGAACAAGGCAGAACCTAACAGAGTGCCCAATGAGTATACTGTAGAACTATGATTTAATTCATTATATTTACCTCCGTTTTGAGTAGCTTCTCTGCCTGGCTACGGTTTGTATTCTTGCAATACCAACTTTGAAAAAAACAAACAAAAACTTTCTGTGACAATCTTGCAGAATATTTACCAGAAGTCACTTCTTTTTATATTCATGTCAGTACTCACTCATATCTTTCTAAGCAGTTTGCAGCTTGCGCCACATAATTACTGGGTACNGTGATGTGGAAACACGGCTGTTTGCTAAGGAGCTCAATTTAAATATGGTAATGCGATGTTAAAAGAAAGTCGTCTGTTGATGTCGCTTGTTTTAGATGGACGTGGGCCGTGTGGACTTCTACATTGGCCTCTCTTTGGCCGTGTCCTCCAGTCTTTTCATCGGCGCTAGTTTCATCCTGAAGAAGAAAGGCTTGCTGCGATTGGCCAGTAAGGGGTCCACGCGAGCAGGTACCGTAAAGTTTCACCAAACACGCCTACAAAACAAAAACGAAATTGCGCCGTTGAATATACACAGTGGCCACCCGAAATCAACAATCCGACTAACGAGGAGTTGCAAATAAAATAGTAATCACTGTATAGTACAACTTAAGCTACCTATCCTTTTGAGGTTCCTGATGGACTGTTTTGGGACAATATGGCCACCAAGTGGTGTTTTATTTGTTTCCTTTGCTCATATAGAAGTTGGTAGTTTAATACAACTGTATTGCTTAAGCCCGCACGGTGGCTGAGTGGTTAGCACATTGGCCACACAGTCAGGAGATCTGGAAGACCTGGGTTCAAATCTCTGTTGGGCATCTCTGTGTGGAGTTTGCATGTTCTCCCCGTGCGTGCGGGGGTTTTGTCCGGGTACTCCGGTTTCCTCCCACATTCCAAAAACATGCATGTTAGCTTAATTGGTGACACTAATTTGTCCAAAGGTATGAATGTGAGTGTGTATGTTTGTTTGTCTATATGTGCCCTGCGGTTGACTGGCGACCAGTCCAGGGTGTACCCCGCCTCTCGTCCAAAGCCAGCTGGGATAGGCTCCAGCATCCCCGTGACACTAATGAGGATAAGCGGTATAGAAAATGAATGAATGTATTGTTGAAATCAAGGGCTATGGCTATCATCATATTTTAGAGTGAACTCCACACCGTGTCCAATGATTTATTGCCATGTTGTGTTGATACTGTCACACGTGTTGCTTTCCAGGTCAAGGTGGTTATGCGTACCTAAAAGAAGGGCTGTGGTGGGCGGGGCTCATTTCAAGTAAGTGTCACTTTTCTTTTGTCCTTAAAAAAATTAGGTTACACAGTCAGCTGATTCTCTCGTTAATTTTGGCGGCGCTTCCACATCGTTTTAGCCAAAAGGAGCATCTTCTTCTTGTTCTTCTGAACTTTTGCTGTTTCCAGTGGGAACCGGAGAGGCCGCCAACTTTGCAGCATACGCGTTTGCACCAGCTACGCTTGTGACTCCTTTAGGAGCTTTAAGTGTGCTTGTAAGGTAGGTTTTTTTTTTTACTGTGTTTGCTCTGTTAGTGTTTTTAAGCAAACAGATAAACATTCCATTGGACATTTTGCAATAATGCTTGAATGAAGCTCATTCGAAGATGAAAACCATGTAAATAGCGTATGTATTATGGGATATGATGTCACAGCAACCTGATTAGCTGTCTGATTTATTTATTATAATTCCGACAGTAGCACAACAGTCTCACATAGTACAGTAATCATGTATAGCGACTATTTCATGCTGGTAAGATGCCTCATAATACAATCATTTTATTCTCGTAAGTCTTACATTTTTTATTCAGATTTTATTCACTTATTAGATTTTATTTTTATAATGTCGCAATTCTTTTCTCAATAAATACAACTTTCTACTCATTAAATACAAGTTACTGGCTATATTATTACTATTATTATTATTACTATAGTAATAGTATCATTACTATAAAAAATATTGCAATATATTTTTAAATTTGATTGTGTTGTAATATTGCAAGTTTTGTCCAGAAAAATTGCACCATTATTTTACAATTATATATATATATATTCTGTTTTATACCTCTGTTTTATTCTTCTAAAAATGCAATTTAATCCCTGTAGTTTTTCCCAAGACACTTTTATTTTATTTAAAAAAAAATGCAATTTTATTCTCATTAAAACAATAATATTGGTCGATATATTATTTACTATCCTAAAAATATAATACCTATAAAAGTGTTCTTTTGAGTAATGAAAATGGTAGTGGTTTTTTTTGTGTAAAGTCATGAACTTTTTTTTATAGTTATATTACTACAAGTAAAATTACATCTACTAATACAAGCTTACATGTTTTGTGCTGCATACCCCAGGGGTCAATACCAAGACCAAAACCGTTCAACCAATATACCCATGACATCTGTAAAGTCACAAAAGATCTAAAGCTAGTATTATTTGAAGACAATACTACCGCATTTAGTTCTACGGAAAGCACGCAGACTATTTAGTAAAACTAAAATAATTTAATTTGGTTATAGCAGAAAGATGACAAAGAGACGGCATAGACATTGACTGGGTGAATCAAAATAGATTTGCAGGTGTGACAGTAGATGACAAAATCAATTCGAAATCCCACATTAAAAACATACAACAAAAAACATAAACACAAAAAACCCAAATACTTCTATTCTGAACAAAGCAAAACCAAAAATCACTCCATAGTCTCTGTTCTCTGGTTTTCCCATATCTGACTTACTGTGTTAAGGTATGTGGAAATAACTATAAACGTACACTTCACTCACCAAATGTACTGCAAAAAAAGATCAGTTCGGATAATCCATAATGCCGCATATAAAGAACATACATTAATAATAATGTTTGTAAACCATCAAACAGCAAGAATTATGCATAAAGCAAACAATAACATGCTACCTAAAAACGTAATACAGTTCTTCTCATCGAGACGGGAGAAATATGAGCTTAGAAAAAAAAACATTCATACGTGCAAACAACACTAAAAAGCATCAGCATATCAGTGTGGAATTAAATTATTGAACGGACTGAGTAAAGAACTCAAACAATGCACTAAATGATCCACAGGGAAATACTACCCCTTATGAAAACTGCCCTTACTCCTTATTCTCAGTTTCTTAATGTGCATCTTTACACTCAGTATTCTATTATTTTATTCTTCTTAAAATTTTGGATTTTTCTCCATTTTATTACAACTTTACAGTATTATCACAATAAATAAAATATCTACATCTGACTAAAAATACTACTTTATTCATGCAAAGTTTGTTTTCTTCTTCTAATTTAAACACTTAATTCTTGTCATATTTTATCGTGCTACTTTGTATGAATACTTTCATTCGGCATGAATCAACACTGACACTCATTTATGTCAACTTTTAAATCTGCAAAGAAGCTTTTGTTCCAACTCTGCCATGTTTGTTTTTGTCCTTCCAGTGCCGTGCTCTCCTCCTACTTCCTCAACGAGAGGCTGAACGTGCACGGCAAGATCGGCTGTTTGCTGTGCGTGCTGGGCTCCACCGTCATGGTGGTCCACGCCCCACAAGAGGAGGAGGTGGCATCTCTCAGCGTCATGGCTGAGAAGCTTAAAGACCCAGGTGAGCCTGGAGGAGACGCGTTGCCTTGAAGCAGTGGTTCTCAATTATTTTCTGTTTTTGCCCCCCCGCACAATTTAAAGTACTACTGAGAAACGGATAATATCTATTTAATTATCTGTACAGTCCAGACTGAACTCGAAACTGAAACCAGTGAAGTGCAACAAAATGGAGAGAAGTGAAGCATACAAGCATATGCAAGTCAAATTGCATGCTGAGTACGACAAACTCATACCTGTTGGCCGGTCTACTAATACTAAAAGCCCTCCATCCCTCTCATGCACCCCCTGCCAGTTCACCGCTTCCCACCACGGGGCCCGTGTTAATTATTTGAGAAGCTCTACAGTTAAAGAAGTGTGACCTTTATTTCCTTCCCCCGCTAGGTTTTATTGTGTTTGCTGTGTGTGTTGTGGGAAGCAGCCTGGTTCTCATCTTTGCTGTGGCGCCACGCTTCGGTCAGAAGAACCTGCTGGTCTACATCCTCATCTGCTCTGTGATCGGCTCCCTGTCCGTTTCCTGTGTCAAGGGGCTGGGCATCGGCATCAAGGAGCTTTTTTCTGGCACAGCCGTGCTGAGGGAGCCCCTCTTCTGGTGCCTTCTGGCGTGCCTGGTGGTGTGCGTCAGCATACAGATCAGCTACTTGAACAAAGCCCTGGACATCTTCAACACCTCCATCGTCACGCCCATCTACTACGTCTTCTTCACCACCTCCGTCATGGTGTGCTCCGCCATCCTCTTTAAGGAGTGGCTGAGCATGAACGCCAACGCGGTGGTGGGCACCATCAGCGGCTTCCTTACCATCGTACTGGGCATCTTCCTGCTGCACGCCTTCAAGGACATCACCTTCAGCTGGGACTCGCTGCCGCTCTACCTGACCAAACGTCCTCAGGGGCTCCGGTGGAGCTCCCGGCCTTATATGGGCCTCCCCGGCCATGATGGCCTCAAAGGGGAAGAGGGAAAGCCGCCATAAGGAGGGAGGAGACAGAAGACTCCCTTGTTACAGTAAAACTATCTTTCGAACTTTTCAAATTTAACACACCACACTGAAATATTCATTTCCTCAAATAGTGCCCTCTGCTCAAGTATGTAGATGCCAACTCATTTAGTTGTTTGCTTTTCCACTAAAATATCAGGTACTTTTAGTCATGGAACTCCTCTTGGAGGAAATTGTCCACTTAAATGCCACTTTAAGTTGCTGCACTTACTTTTACTATATGTATTTTCTGCAGTTAAGTTCATAATTGGTTACTATTTGAGGAAATACAGCAATTATTAATTTATGAAGATATACCATTTCATGTCTTGTTTTTTCCCATACACATGCAGGTTTTGCATGTTTACTTTTGTCCTCTTATGCAATACATCACTCTTAATGGCCACATTTCAAGATTTATTTCTGATAAATGAATGTTATGTAGTATGATTTTTCTTACTTTAAACTGTCAAGCTTTTGTGAGCAATATTTATAAGTATCTACACAGGATGCCTTGGAACTTGGGTTTAATGCATATGTACAATCCACCACATAGCAGTTAAACACGCATCCTTCATCATCCCTGTGATATTAAACTGTAGCCTGTGTGACAAACTGAATGTTGTCCTAACCGCTTGGAACGTCTTTAGACAGCCGTGCTGTCATGTGACTTGGCTTCCGCGTCCACATGACTTTCCAAACCGGCAGCATCAGAACAAATCAAGGCGCACATGCTGTTAATCTGAGGCACTTGTAACAAAACGCTGTTGTTTCTTTTACACAAGAACTCATTTTGCACCAGTCTTTCATTTTAATCCGCCATGCTCTCTGAGAAAGCCCCTCGACTCCTCTGGGTCTGTTCCAGTCTGTTTAGGATGAACTGGCTGGTGTCGATGAATCGCTCCACGCAGTTGACAAAGCATGTTTCTGTCCTGGAGTCCAGCTTTGGGCCCGGTTTGTCCATGCAGTTCTCCTGAGGATGGCAACACAACATATTAAAATCTGGGGGTGTCCAAATTCTGGCTCACTTTGAACAGGCCTGTACTAACTTTGCTAATCTTGTTCATCATCGGATTGCTTTTAATAGAACACGTAACCGATTGCAATTAAGTACTTACGGCTTTTGTCATTAAAGTGACCATTAAACAAATCTAAACGCAAATGACACCAGGTGAGTGTTCAAACCTCCGCCGCTGCGTCAGGACCCTAAACTCATCACCAGTCCGGTGAGCTAACTCCGGGTAGCCTAGCTAAACATGAGCGTCCATTCATCCATTTTCTATACCGCTTCTCCTCGTTAGGGTGGCGGGTATGCCGGAGCCTATCCCAGCTGGCTTTGGGCGAGAGGCGGGGTACACCGTGTAGTGGTCGCCAGTCAATCGCAGGAAACATTAGCGTTTATTTGACTATTCACCACTTGCTGGAGTGCATGATGATCAGCCTTGCTGGCACAGTTTTAAATCTGCTTCAGTTTGGGGGAATTTGGGCACATTTCAGTTTGCTCGGGGAGAAAACAAATCCTGATTTGTGATATTAAAAATTGACATACAGTCCTTTAAAATTGACCAAAGATGTGCATCATACTACTAGACTAGTACTACTTATCTAAAGTGGTTTCAATTACCTTGCTCACATGACCTGGAAGGTATATAACAGGATGTTTGATATTTTATCTTACAAATTGATATGAAATCAAATTTGAGATAAAAAAGTGTGCATGATGCTAGGAGTCAATAAAGTACCTAGGCCACATGACCTGCAAGCTGTTAAACTAATAACATACATTTTTATACTCTTAAAAATTAATATACAATTCAAAAAAGGGGCGTGCAAAAATACTTTCAGGGTAGGACTAATTATTTAACATGGTTACAGGACAATTTGACGTGAAATTGACAATATATGACATTTTTCAACAGACGTTCTTCACCAAATCAGTAATTTATTGACGGTCCCTAGAAAAACAACCGGCGTTTCGAGCGGCACTTCCCGTGCGAGCTTGCCGGACCATGAGAGAGGAGTACAGGCAGGGTGAGGGAGGACGACCGCTGTAGCTATGGAGCCGAATATCCAACCGCCAATGGGAAATTCCTATTGACAGAGACGAATATCCAAGGTCCAACTAAATGCACCCCCGTTATTTCGTTGAGTTTCGCATCACCTGATTAGCACTACGGTAAACAGACGAATGCCATGTAAGGGCCACAACAGCCAGCACACTTCCGGCTACTGTAAAAGAACGTAAACATGGCTACTAGCTTACTCACCCAGCAGACTTCTGTCATTTGGTGCACCAGCTGTTGAAATCGTTGCTTCTGAGACTCGATCTCGATGAACTGCTGGAGTTGGGGGTCCGCGCTCGCTGCCTTTCCGTCCATAATTTCGTCAAATTCAACCCGAACCCCCAAAAATGTACGAATAGGGAGCAGTTTATGCTAGAATTGCTGACCTTCACGTGTTTGTACGGGAACCGCCAGATACCGGAAGCAGACGAACCAATCACATTGTGCCCACGTGACCATGCGCAAAGCTAGCCGCCTGCCTAACCCAGGATGGGCTTGGGTTACATCAGGGGTGTTCAAAGTGTGTTTATTTTTATTTGCCATAGTTTTGTCACATTATGCACGATACTACATCATGTGCTTTATCAATTAATATACAAAAAATAGTAGTAAGTTCATGTCTGCCACAGAAGACAGTGAAAATATGTGCTGCCTTGGGTGATCTTACAAATGACTTTATTTTCCCTAACCACCTCAAACTATTGATTCACCACTTCAAATATTGCTGTGGCATATAAAAAGGAGACATTTTTACACGCATATTTATTAAAAAGTCTGACAATGTGTGCAATCACATTTGCATTTCCAAAGCCTCTTCGAGTCAGCACGTTGGTTTTGGGCTCATTCTAGTCAAGAGGATATGAATGGCGTGAGCTATTTCAACATAACAACAACAATGGAAACCTTCGAAATGCTGTATTCACTTTCCAGGCGTCTTGTCGTGATGCTGTGATCTACTGGAGTTCATACAACAAATCCTGAACAGTGAACACCAGCTCCATAAAGGTGGGCCTCTCTTCTGCCTTCTAAAAACAGGAACAAAAACATCCAAATACGGCATGCATGCACACAACTTTAATATCCATACTTAAATAATATTTATATTTACATCTAGCCAGCAACTGGACATGATGTTGTAGACCTTCTCACACGCCATTTGAGGACGGTACAGCCGAAGGCCTCGGGACACCTGATCCACTATTTCGTTGTTGTTCAGACGGTCATATGGAAGTCTCCCCAGAGTGTACACCTCCCACATGAGAACGCCTGAGAAAAGCATTCTGACGATGAATGCTGTGACCTTTGAAATCATTCATTCAGTCATTCATTTTCTATGCCGCTCATCCTCATTAGGGTTGCAGGGATGCTGGAGCCTATCCCAGCTGGCTTCGGGCGGGAGGCGGGGCACACCCTGGACTGGTCGCCAGTCGATCGCAGACATTTGAAATGGTAACTGGATATGTTCGGTATTATGTTAGTTCTCTTTTGGTCTAACTTCAACCGTTAACACCGCCTACTACTGGCGTGGCATGCCCATTTCAACATCAATTTGCAGGTTTCTACAGCAGAACCTCCCAAAGGCTGCTTGACTTTCAATTTCACAACAATTTTTCCATGGGAAACAATTCATAAATGAAATACTTGGTGATAAAACCTTTATTAATCAAACAAGGAATGCTTTTCTGTCATTATGTGTGAGATTATGTTGTGTCTGTGACAACAACATGGGTTTTTGATATGTAATTAATTGTACTGCTAATATTGTACTGAGCGGACTTTCCGTTGTCTCAATAAGTTCAATTTCTGTCTCTCCGGTTATCATCATACTGTTCACTGAAGCTAAGAAATAACCCTAAATTTGCAGTTATTTTTATACAATTCCACACACACACACACACACACGCACACACCGTAAGCCCAGATGTCCGACTTGCTGCTGAATCGGCAGTAGAGGAGAACCTCGGGAGGAGACCACCGGACTGGGAATTTAGACCCGGCTGAGCTTGTGTACTCGTCGTCTAAGACGTATCTGATGCCACAGAAGGTAGACACAAATGTTATGATTTGTTATTCTTAGGTTAGCCAAGTGGTGCCATTTTACCTGGATAGTCCAAAGTCAGCCACTTTGACTGTGCCGTTGCCATCCACCAAGCAGTTCCTTGCAGCCTGAGGAGAAACTCAACATACTTGAATTGTATCTTCTTGATTGTGAACTGATTCTTCTCTCACCAGATCCCGGTGGATGTATTGCTTGGACTCCAGGTAGGCCATTCCCTCCGAGACGTCCTTGCACATCTCCAGGAGCTGCACGGATGTCGGGTGCCTGAGGCCCTCCCTGAGGTAGGTGAGCAGGCAGCCGTTGGACAGGAACTCGGTCACGATGTATATGCTGCTTTGTTTGGTGCACACGCCATACAGCTGGACCAGGTTCTCGTGGTGGAGCTTCCTAGTTGGACACGTTTCAATATGATAAATTGCCGAGACATACTTTTTGGATTGATTGATCATTACATCATGATCTTGGCTTCCTCAATGAACTCATCCTCTGACATGGAGCCCGCTTTAATCATCTTAATAGCCACATCCTGCTGGCCCTTCCATTTTCCGTACTGCACCACTCCGAACTGACCCGTGCCCAGGACCCTAATGAAGGTGAGGAAAGAGGGGTCCAGCTCCCACATATCTGGAAAACAGAGAAGCAGAAAAAAAGGTTTTATAATGCGGTTTTGCTAACTAGCAGCATGATGATACAGTATGTACTTCCTCTTGCAAAGCCTTTGACATGATAGATTCACATTTCAAGCCTTAGATCTCCTCGGATTTGGATCAATGTAATCAGATTACTATAGAGAGGTACAAACAGTTCCCACATGGCACATCACAAAGATTTAGGATCAACAAAGGCGTAGAACATCTCACCATTATTCTTTATTGCATTTTGGCATTACAAAGCTAACCACAAAACGTTCTTCCTTCTCCCAGCAAGTCCTATTACACTGGAAGCTAATCTAAAATCATAACTGCAGCCCACACAGTACGCCAATTTGGACCTGCCGTGACATCAACATTAAAAATAAGTCAGTCTTGTACAAAAATGGTGAGTGACGCACTTGTTAAAATGGAACTTGAAGATTTCACTACTAAATATAACATACACGTGAGCACAAAAAAAAAAAAAAAGGTTCCAAAATGTTTTAAATACCTTAAAATATTTTATCTACAGCACATACTCTTTTTCAGAATCCCATCACCAGAACACCTTTGATGTTTCATTTCCTTACATTTTCAATCCAAACTCAATTTCACAATTATTCTCCAAGGATCCAAGGGAAGACGTCCCCTCAGGAATCTTCCATCCAAGGAGTTTCTTAGACGTAAGTTTTCTTTGGATGATAGTGTTTGTTCCTTTTGTGACGGAGATATGGTTTTATGAATGCATATATCCGAAAACCCTGTGGGAAGACGTCCATTACTGGATTTTCCCCCAAAATCTCAAACCTGTCTGAATTCTCGAAAAAGAATATTGGTTTTGGAATCCCTTTATCAATCGATCTATCTGACGTCTTTGCTCACAAGGGTCTCATCTCTATTTGGGCCTTTGTGCTTGCACAGCATTGTGGGTAATGCAGTCTTTACACCACATGCTCGGCACTCGAATTGGCATTTCAAGAAGAAACGACATTGTTTATCATATAAAATAACAAAGAATGTGTTTAAGTAAGTAGCGTTCAAGTAAATAATATATACAGCACATGAATATATTTCAAACATGGTACTGCGGTTATCCGGTGCCACTTACCATAGCCGAGACCGGCTGTTGATGGAGGCCGTGCCCGGTTGGACACAATATGTTTCAGCCTACTGAACATACCTAGTGATGGAGACAACACGACAGTATTGCATCGTTAAAACAAAAAAGATTATGATGAATTTGCACGTGAAATATGATTAACCTGCTGCATTGTGCTGATGGTAGTTGATTAGCTCGGGGATGGTGCAAAAGTTGTGCTTTTCGGCCAAATAGAACTGCCCTTTCGGTGTGGCGCAGATGTTGTAATGTTTGCAGAGCCCACCCGTCTCTCTGAAGACAAGAGAAGGAAACCATCACGTGACGCCCTCCCGGCTGCATGATTATGCCATATTATTTTTATCTACCCAACAGATTGCGGCGAGACGGGTTTTGCATAAATGGTTTACGTCTGAACACCCCCCCTCCCTATGTGTGACCCAGATCGTTTCTTCTTTTGTTACACTTCTTCTTTTTGCTACACGTGTATCCTGTAGATACAGGACGTACAGCAGATCATGCAGCACACTGTAACACTCACCCGCCTCCTTTGCTGAACAGAGACACTGTGTACTTCCCTGGCTTGCTGGAGTCTCGCACCAAGAAGCCGCCATCTTTATTCTGCAGGATTGGACATCCATAATATTGGCTGATATTGACTCTCCATAAAATATCATGATATAAAAAATATTGAACAAGGCAGAACCTACCAGAGTGCCCAATGAGTATACTGTAGAACTATGATTTAATTCATTATATTTACCTCCGTTTTGAGTAGCTTCTCTGCCTGGCTACGGTTTGTATTCTTGCAATACCAACTTTGAAAAAAACAAACAAAAACTTTCTGTGACAATCTTGCATAATATTTACCAGAAGTCACTTCTTTTTATATTCATGTCAGTACTCACTCATATCTTTCTAAGCAGTTTGCAGCTTGCGCCACATAATTACTGGGTACGTAACCTTCTTTCCTGCAAAATAAAACTCACTGATAAGTTGACCTCACTGAGGCGGTTTGCGTGGTCTCTCACCCGTATTTGTCCCTGGCTTTCCACCAGTTTGGGTCGGACATCTCCAGGACGGTGTACTCCTCATCCTTCCTCAGCTCCAGGTCGTGCGGCATCATGGCCGGGTGGTTGTACTGAGCTATGACGCTCATCCCCACGCAGGGAGCGTCGGACTCAGGGGGCTGTGGCGGTAACGGCCGAACAGGCTTTTCCTTAAAAGCAAGGCAAAGGGGAGACCGTGTTTATTAAGTGGCTAGTTAGTCCTTTCCATCATGTTATAGAAGAATGCATTACGCTTTCATACAGATTCCAACTAAAATGCTGATCAGGACATTCCTTGTCACACATTTTGCCCTTTGAGTGATGTTGGGAAAGTTGCCCTTGTCCCAAAATGCAAATGGTAGAGTCCTTTTTGTCATTTTCCATGATCCAATTCTGCTAATTAGAAAACACAAACCAAAATACTACTTTTTTCACTTTTTAAAAATAATGGCGTTGACATTTGAGTGATAATGTAACTGTTTCCCCTCTGCCAAATCAGAAATGGTACAGTCCCATTGTCTTATGCACATACAGTGAGGGGAAAAACTATTTGAACCCCAGCTGATTTTGTAAGTTTGCTCACTAACAAAGAAATGATCAGTCTATAATTTCAATGGTGGTTTTATTTGAACACTGAGAGACAACAATGACAAAAAAATTCCAGAAAAATGCGTTTCAAAAATTAATTTGCATTTCCATGAAGGGAATAAGTATTTGATCCCTTAGAAAAACGTGCTTCAGTACTTGGTTTCAGTCCTTCACGGCGTAGTGTGTTACCAACTGTTTTTGCGGTGACTATGGTCCCGGCTGCCTTGAGATCATTGACAAGTTCCTCCCGAGTGGTTCTGGGCTGATTTCTCACCGTTCTCATTACCATTGAA
>QODF01000084.1:2058270-2130863 GCA_024372805.1 Oostethus manadensis | reverse complement strand
GGCGCATACGCACAAACCACAGTCAGGACCCTTTCCCCAGCCCTAAGGCGTAGGGAAATAACCCTCTCGTTCACCGGGGATGACTCCAACACAGAGGCACCAAGCCGGGGGGCTAACAATAAGCCCACACCAGCTCGCCGCCTCTCCCCTGCGGCAACTCAAGTGCGGTCACTTCTCTTGTTCTTTTTCATTCGGGTCTTCTGAATCACTCTTAGTCTGGCCCGTCGCCTAGAACCTGTTTGCCTTGGGAGACCCTACCAGGGGCATAAAGCCCCCGACAACATAGCTCCTAGAATTGCCCGGAGTAGCAGACCAATAAAAATCTCAGACAAGCAGCGCTCCAAAAAGCTACAGCACGATCTTCCTGCAGATGGTGTCACTGTGCACTATTCAGCACACTTTGCACAAGGAGAGGCTGAATGAGGAAGAAGTTACCGCGCACATGCCACAATCGGAGTCTCTTGAGGTATGCTAAAGCACATTTGGACAAGCCAGCTTCATTTTGGAACAAGGTGCTGTGGACTGATGGAAGTTAGGAGTTATTTTAGGGTCGGTGCAAGATAAACACAACGCTATCCACAGTCAAATTTGGTGGCGGCTCCATCATGCTGTGAGGTTGTGTGGGCAGTACAGGTACTGGCAATCTTTCTAAAATTGAAGGTTGCATGGATTGTCTGTTCAGTGGCGAACATAAGTGTATAATTATTTATGGTGATTTTTTCATACAATGTCATGATATACCAATGTTGTTGGATTGTGTGGTTTATGTTTTTAAGCACGCAGTAGGGGGTACATGACGTCCAGGCAGATGTACGCGATTGTGAAAAGTTTGCAAGCACATTTTTTGCCTTTACTGCCACCAATCCCAGAATAAGAAATGGTAGGATCCAGACACTTTGTGATGTCATGCATGAACCAGGAAGTAGGTAGACTAACAAACATAAATACGTTTTTCCTACTTATGTTAGAGAAATCTAAGATTGGCTGTTTTTGTCTCTATCCCCACCAACCTCAGACAAATGGTACAGTCCTATCTTGTGCCATCTTTTGTAACTTTTTTGTTCAACGTTGGCAGATGTAATTATCAGTAAATATATTTGTTTACCTCTGACGGAGTCGGTGGAAGAGGTTTGCGCGATCCCCTTCGTGAAGATTTGGACATAAAGCCTGTTAAACACACAAAAAAGTCTGAGCGATCCCTTGTGGACTCGTCCTACAACAAGACTGTCTCGTTTTTACCATTCTTACTATCCAGAACCTTGCAGCCCACCGCTTGTTTGACTTCCTGCTGGCAGCACAGCCACATGCCGTCGATCCAAAAGCAAGGGTGGTACTTCTGCATTAGGTCCTTGTTAAACTGCACCACTACACACAATGCACACACATACAGAGGACATTTGCATTAGCACGCGCTTCCTCTGCGAGATATGATGATAATCATGCTGATATCACATGCAAAGCAGTTTGCGTCGCTGACTTTCTTTCAGCTTCTTTATCCACTGAGCCCGGACTTCCTCGCTCTTGGCAAAGATGTACAGCGGCCCCTCGTCGTAAATCACCTGCCATATAAATCACCCAAAAATACATTCATTCATTCATTTTCTCTGCCTCTTATGCTCGTTAGGGTCGCGGGTATGCTGGAGCCTATCCCAGCTGACTTTGGGCGGGAGGCGGGGTACTCCCTGGACTGGTCGCCAGTCAATCGCAGCCAAAAATAAACATATTACAAAACTAGTCATTGTCTACTTCTATGTAGGTAATGTGGTAACACTGGAGTGGCCTACTAACACCTGCTGCTACCCTGAAGGCCCCAATCTGTTCACCGGTTTCACTTCTGACAAGCCAATATTCACCAGACCGACGGCTGCCATTTTTACTTGGATACTTCATAATGGTTTTCCAAATGTCCAAAAAACGGAAGATACCTGGAATGCGTGCATGCGCTCCTGAGGGCTGTTGGGCTCCGTCTGTACCGTCTCCACGCACTTGATCCTGTCCAGGTCGATGGAGCCCCGCAAACCTTTCCGCTTCTGCGATGGAAAGACGTTGAAAAGTACAGTTTTGAATTTCGACCACAATTCCGAAGGCTTTCCTGTGACTCAACAAGGGGTGTTAAAAGAAAATAAGAAGATAGGAATTAAGTGAAGTTGATTTTTGTCCAATTCCTGTGTCTTCACCTGCTATTACATTCAAGTTGAGTAAGGCATGTTAGGTAAATTGGCGACACTAACTTGTCCATACGTAGGAATGTGAGTGTGAAAGGTTGATGGCCTGCTCTGTGATTGGCTGGCGACCAGTCCGCGGGGTACCCCGCCTATCGTCCAAAGTCAGCTGGGATAGGCTCCAGCGTGCCCCCGCGACCCTGGTGAGGATGAGCGGCATAGAGAATGGATGGATGGAGACTCGAGTGACAATAATTATCACCACCGGTGCACTTCTTTTTACACTTGTTCGAACATAACTACATGTACCCGAACTAAGGTCGATTGTTTCCTTGCGTTTACATTTTGCTGTTAAGAGTTGTTGACTTCTTTTTACACTTGCAAATAACCCTCGCATTATGGCTCTGTCGCTTTCACATGTTCGGTTTCAATTACGATGAGCCCCACTGCCCTAAAAGCCGCGCTTTTTCCATGTTGCTTTTCCGGGTGACAGCACGAACGTGGAATATGATGGGCAAAGTCAACACAGCAGTTTTTGAATCGGAGCCCCGTGTGTGAAAGTGCACATATCGCCCCGTCGTGTTGAAAGCAGTTGTCGCATCAGACGCAGATGCTCGCTGATGGTGGGATGCCGTGTTGCTGCGTGAAACTGCACACAGTCACGGCAACGGTTGCACTGGGGTCACTCTAAAAGGCACAGGTGAGAAAATGCTGGATATCCTGTTACGACTCTGTCAAATGCATTTTCAGGCTATCTGTGTTTAACTTAATTGTACATTTTCATGACTTTTTATCCATTTCCATTGTTTTCTATGATGAAGCAATGAATTCTGCACAGTTTTAGCTAATTCTCAAACGTGTGGCGGCTTTGAGTGGTGCATTACCCTTTTGTCTGGATCGTAGTCGTAGTAGGAGAGTTTGTCCCGCGTGAGAACGAATAACCTCTCCTTGTAGTTCAAAGGCGAGGTCTTCCTCCTCTGTTGGGAGCGTTTGATGAAGATGTCTTCCAGAATGTTCTCAGACATGGTTCACATTGATCTGCAATCAGTGATGAATAGACGTTGGGCATCTCTGTGTGGAGTTTGCATGTTCTCCCCGTGCGTGTGGTGGTTTTCTCCGGGTACTCCGGTTTCCTCCCACATTCCAAAAACATGCATGTTTGGTTAATTGGCAACTCTAAATTGTCCATTAGAGTGTGAATGTTTGTTTGTCTATATGTGCCCTGCGATTGACTGGCGACCAGCCCAGGGTGTACCCCGCCTCTCGCCCAAAGCCAGCTGGGATAGGCTCCAGCATCCCCACGACCCTAATGAGGATAAGCGGAAAATACACTGGTAAATGTGCTCTCTAATGTGTTGTGTTCATTCAGTGTAGTGCTTAATCAGAAACTGGAAGTGGCCTTTATCACACTCACTTTGTGCACTTAAGCTTACTTCCAACCAACGTGAGCACTTCCTTTTATCTCCACTATCCAGCGTATCATCTGTGAAGCTCAAGCTGTACCAGAAACTCCCATGTACACAAAGGGCGCCGCTGTTTTTTGCTCCACAACCCCGCTAAACGCAGTGCAGTGGACATTGCTGCGTAACCACCAGAATGACTTGTTTTATTGGTAAAAATGGGACTGACTCACAGTGACTCCAAAGTGCAGACAGACTGATGAGGAAGTTGCGTCAGTCAGGCTTGCAAAAAGAGAGGTGTGCTGTTGCCTGCTCCGATCTAACACAAATCTTCATAACGGCCATCGACCCAACACTTTTCGTACTCGCACGCACGCTGTGTCACCCTCCCCCTTTGTTGCAACAACGCCTACATAAACAAAGTGTTTACACATTAGTCTTTCAATTCTATCTGATCTTTTTCACCCAGGAACCTGGTCAACAGTAAAACTACAAAATAAAGAATATATATATTATTAGCATTATTGTCAAATAGTTTAAATGTTAATGAAGTAATATATTTATACATGTTTTTATATTATGATTATTATTGTTTTTGTTACTAGCACTATTATTATTATTACTGCTATTATTACTTGTATTAGCAGTAATAATGCATTAGTAGTAATAGTGTAATTACACCAACAGCAGCAGTAACCATAATGATAACAAGGTTATCAGTCGATCAATAAATTTATAGCAATACAATTGCGGTAATTGTTTCATTTTACATTTGTGTCTGGAATATAATAATACCAACAAAAAGCCTAGTGGTTAGCATATTGGCCACATAGTGAGGAGATGTGGAAGATTTGGATTCGGACATGTTCGTGTGTTTGGGGGTTTTCTCCAGGTGCTCCGGCGTCCTCTCACATTCCACAAACATGCATGTTAGGTTTGGGAATGAATGTCAGGATGAATGGTTGCTTTTTTATACGCGCCCTGCGACTGACGGGTGACCACTCCAGGGTGCACCACGCCTCTCGCCTGAAGTCAGCTGGGATAGGCTCCAGCATACCCCTGCAACTCTGAAGTGCCATAGTAGACGGATAATAATAATGGGAATGATGATGAATTAGTTTTATATGTCCATTTTATAAGTCCAGTACTCAAATATGCTAAATATTTAAATAAAATATGTATAATGCACTATATAACAAACAATATTCATGTGTGTGTTTATACTTGAATTCATTTCCCACTATATATTAGTATATTCTATTTATCCACCTAGATATAAAATGATGTTGCCTGAATATTTGATATATTAAAGCATAGTTGGCTTTTGGAGAAGACAATTGTTTATTTTGTCTCCTTTGTTTGTTTGTGTCCGTGGAAACACAAACGAGTGAATTAGTTTCAGCAGTAAGTGATGTTGCCTTTCCTGATGCTTCCTGGCAGATAAGTGTGTGGTAAACAAAAGTACACGCGTGGGTTTACTTGCATGCGTGTTAACGAGACAGTCAGGGAGAGAAAGTGTAAGTAGTTAGCCTCTTTAGTAGGATTTTCCTTCAGGTATGTCAGCACAAAAGTGTAAGTAATTTGCTATTTACGTTACGCGTGTTTACGTTTCATTGAAATACATTAAAAATGTAAATTATATGCGTTCAAAAATACCTTTATCTCTTCAAAACGGATATGTTTCACTCTACTCGATACAAATATAATTGTATTTTTAAAGTTACTAAAGAATATCATGCGGGCAACATGCACTGTCTATATCCAAGTACTCAGTAACTTTACATCAGTTTACTCATTTAAAATGATGCAAACAATTCTGTTGTCTCCATTGTATGTTTTAAGTTCAGGCATTTAGGAAACGTGACATTGCTAACTGTCCCGAGCAGATATTATATTTACATTATGATTATTATTACGTTATCGCTCCAAATGACTGACTTCTGTTTGACTGAGTAATTGAAAAGAAAGATGCATGCCACTCACCTGTGCATCAGACGGCCAATTGCCAACGTTGAGGTTTAAAGTGTGAAGCCTTAACCTCCATAAAGAGTGTGTGTGTGCGTGTGTGTGTGTGTGTGTGTGTGTGTGTGGGATGTGAGAACATAAAACCAGCCCACAGAGGAACTCACAGCTTACTTCCCTCTTTTTTTAAACTCTCTCGCTGCTCATTTTCATCTTAGTCCTCAGGACAATTTCGGTGACAAGTAGAAGAGGGTTAAACATTAAACAACGCATTCCATTCTTGTGTTGTTCATTTACAGCAGTGTTGTCATTGAAAGTGCCTCTGTGGACATAAAAAATAGCATGATTCGTATTTTCTAGGGTTGCAAATTGTTGCAATTTTGTTTTTACTATATGTACTTACACAACATTAACTATTACCCGTAAATTAACACATTTCGCAAAGTATTTGCCTAAATCTGTCATTTGTATGTGCTGGTCCTCCATGAAAGTCCTAACCGCTAGGGGGCGAAATACTGCACTCATCCCCTTCATACACCTAAATAAGCGCTTCCGGTGCCTGACTTCCTCTTTTTCCTCTGCGTCGGGTCGCAAACATGGTACGAAAATGCTACACCATTGCACTATGATGAATCAACATGAATCTTACAGTGTGCTAAGTCATCGGTGCATTTAGATGGCTCATATACGCGCTTGATGTTTTCGTAGATGCAACGATGCCGCCATTTTGCCACCGTTGTGTCGTTTTAGGGTGAAAGTTGGTCTGTTGTCGATGCAGTCTTTGCTAGCTAGCGTTGAGGCTAGCCGGCCTCTTGCGGGCTTCAACGTTCTGTCGTATTTCAAACGCCTTAACATCAACGTGGTGCTCTGTTGAGGCGTTTATTTGGCGTTCTGCTAAGCTAATCGTCTGCCAAGATTGCGACGCGGTGATGTTTCCGGAACTATACAAAAATGGCCGCTTGACTTAAACACTAAACCCTATCGAGATGTTAACGTCTTCCTGTATTATCCTTGGCGTCTTGCTTTTTGGAAGCATAGTGGACTTTCGTCTGCCATGTCGCAATTGTTGACAGTGTTCTGTCGGTGTGCGCAGGTGAACGTCCCGAAGACCCGCAGGACTTACTGCAAAAAGTGCAAGAAGCACCAACCCCACAAGGTTACCCAGTACAAGAAGGGCAAGGATTCCCTCTATGCGCAGGGTAAGTAGTGCTGTAGGTGTAGTGTAGAGGCAGAATTTTCCTCTTCCTTTCTCACTGATTAGTACCTACCAGTACGTGGGATTGTCTGAATTAGGTCCTGATTATGTATCTGCTAATGTACTGCAGCGTAATCATACACTACCATCTGGGGCCACCCAAATACACTGCATATATTTAAAATAGGGATGTGCTGATTGGCCATTGGCCTTACCTTAAAAAGTGATTGGTGTGTGCCGATAAACACCTTTCAAAGTTGATTATAAAAACCTGTTGGTGTTTTTCTGATTTTACATAGGCTTACCAACAAAATGACGTATTGACCTTGACACGGGCTATACCAGGGCCCTAAAATCATTTTATTTAGTCCCAAAGTCTATTTTATTTAATTTTTTATAATTCCGGTTTGTACATTTTACACTTATTTTTATCGGCAAAGTATGGGATTTGTGGATACAAGGCCTGTTGAGTGCAAAACAATTTGATTTACTGATTCAATCCATCAGTGGACAATTTTGCCCAGTATTTGAGAAATGGATGGCTATTTTTTCTGTGTTGCACACATTGCTACAGAATCTTCAAACAGGTAATTGTGTTTGTGATGGAGTCCCCCATACAGTTCCAACTGCATGAGAGATAGTTTTCTGCTAGGCATGTGTCAAATGGCGCTCTTATGTTATATATATATATATTTATATCCATTTCTCAATAGTATTTCAAATCGGGAGGGCATGACAAATAATTAAAGACCCTCTGGGCTACCCCAGTCGATGGCAGCGTGTATGATCAACCTCTCACCCAACCCTTTGCCATTCGACTATTCTTGCATCATTGTTTACACGCTTTGCCTGGCGGCAGCTAGCTAGCTCAAGATATCTGCTTAGCTTCTGGTCTTAGGACTCCATATGTGACTTTTCCCCACAGAGGCATATTGTTTTTAAAACATGCAATGTGGTTAGTTTGTAACTTGTTTTTTGCCCCCCTGGAAATCGTGTTTATGGGCTACATACTAACTTGTTCAAGTGTCACTGTGCAACTTACTATCTTGTCATTACACTAATTATGTATTTTATTCAAAATACTATTTGTGATTGTTCAATGAAGATTAACGCATAGTTAACGCCTATCACTAATATTTGCTTCATCTCAAGGTTTATTTAAATTATAACTGTTGAATTTTGACTATGCCTTTTAAATGGGCCTTTCATGATAACACAATTTGCTGGACAAAAACTGTCCTACAAATTCTTCATATTTGGTTATTATTGACAACGTTTGACAAATTTGTCATTAGTTAAATGGCATAATTCTCAGTACAGCCTATCAAAAGCAATAAACTTGGATTTCTCAAAGATATTTAACATAGTTAAAGTGTCAAGAGCTTTTACTGTAGACAACTACACTAATGTGCAGAGTGAGGTCTTGTCATCCATCCTGTGCGCTAAAAACAGGATATAGAGGATAAACATGCATGCACATGTCACTTTATCAAGGCCAACAAAATAACTGACTTTGTTTTAAAATAGTTTGGTCGATATATTGATTATCGTGACAGGGCTACATTTTATTTAATGACAAATAACCACAATATAGCATAAGGATGGCCATTTATATTTGAGCGGAGATGGTAAAAGCAATGTACAATTTAAATGAAAATAAAACAAAGTTGACAGCTCAGATGGGTTATTAAAGTCGGACACTTCTGCAATATGGACACTGAATTCATACTAAGTTGAATAAGACAGTTTTATATTAAATATTTCATTCCGTTATCTTGATCTTAAAAGTAATTGAATGTAAATATTTCCCATTTATTTGTATTCCAAAAATGCATCAAATTAAATTCCGATTCAGGTTTGTGTCAGATAGTTAAAACGTGATTAGTGTCTGAATCGACAGCATAAAACCCGGATGTGAGCATTCTGAATTTTTAGTACAGCAATACCTTCAAAATGCATAAACCATTAATAAGTAAAAACAATGGCCAACGGTGAGGTTACCTGTATTTTTACAGCTGTGACTGTATAAGTGGACTTTTAGCCAAGTCTGTCACGTGTCAATGATGGGTCGAGACACTGCGGGTTTTACCTCAACACTTTATCCAACAAGTAATGGATTAGCTCCTTCCCTCAAATTGAAGGAGGTGTTGATCATTAAAATCACCTGCTTTAGTAACAGGCTGGAAAGAAAACCTGCAGTGTCTTGTTGATACACGAAGTTGATATCCCTGATCTATGTAAATGCAGTAATGGATGATTTCTGACAAATTGCGTACTTGGGGCACAAAACTGTTGTTCATGTATATATTCCAGTTATATTTTATATATTTTATCTTAGACGTGTCTTCTGAAGGGGATTTGAAAAACACTTAAATATGGTTGTTAGTTACGCACAGTAGGAATAACCCTAACACAGGAGAATGCTTATGTTAAGGCAAGCTAGTCGTTAAGTGGAACTCATACTAAAGACGCTAACAACGGACTCTTTTGTTTTAATCTCTCATGCGTGTGTATGGAACAGTCACACACATCTACCACGCCGGCTGTGTGAAAGCTCTTGTTTCACCCATCCACACAGTCAGGAGTTTTGAAAATATCCACTGTGGTCGGCATTTGGAGTCATGGCAAATTAAGACAACCCACTTTAGAATCATTCTTACGTCGCTAATCACCACTCATCCTACAGGTAAGAGGAGATACGACAGGAAGCAGAGCGGCTACGGCGGTCAAACAAAGCCCATCTTCCGTAAGAAGGTTAGTTGCACCCCTGATTATCCTAATTTTTGTATATGAAGCTGTTATGTGCAGTGTGTAACCCTATGTACTTTGTTTCCAGGCTAAAACAACAAAGAAAATTGTGTTGAGGCTTGAGTGTGTAGAGCCCAACTGCAGATCCAAGAGAATGCTGGCCATCAAGAGATGCAAGCACTTTGAGTTGGGTGGTGACAAGAAGAGAAAGGTAGGCTTATATAACACACTGCTTAAAGCACTGAAAAACATGCAGTAGTTTGTGCATATATTCCTACAATACATTTCAACCATTGTTACTGTTTTACTATCTAGAAGCATAACTTAGTACTTGATTTCAAGCTTGAGTCTGTAAAAAGCCAATCTGCTCTTTGCTGGACAATGTTGAGTTGAGACACAGAGTTCACAATAAGGTTACAAAAAAGTGGAATTGAAAGTTGAATTACCCAGTTTTTTAAAAATAAATGTGTAAATAAAGCGACACCTCAAGTGTCCAGATGTCAAACATTAAGATTGGTGGTTTCCGGCTGGCACGTGTTTTCCTTTTCAAAACGTATGACCACTGCATGATTGCTGAGACAAAGCGTACATTTTTACTTGTGCTGCCTGTTCATCAATACGTGCTTTCTCTTGACAGGGCCAGGTCATCCAGTTCTAAGCTGGGCCCAGTCATCTGGATTTTCAATAAATGTGTTTAAAAGTCCCAGTGCCTCTTCATCTTCATTATGCTTAGTGGTCTTGATAAATCCCTGTAACCTGGTGTGTAAGCATATTTACAAAGTTTTCTGTTGATGGTCTATAGAACCTCCACTTTTTCCAACCAGCGCATCTCATCCGTTCTAAACTCGGCTTGGCGTGATGATGATTAGAGCTGTCCCTGAAGGGTTAACACACACTTGGTGGCCAGTCTGAAGGCCCATCTCCTTATACTGAGGCAGGATCTGGGTGACTTCACAATGCGGGTTGCACATCTTCCAGGCGGGAGCGTCTTGTAAGGAGAACTTTTGTGGACCTCCAATCTCTCGTCTATTAAGTACAGCTATGGCTAGCTTGCTGTTAGACAGAGGTCTCTCCCACACTTCAAAACCATCCACCTTAGCAGTACGGTACCCCTGTTTGCCCAGTGGGTCCTGGCTGATGGCTATGATGTGGCGGTTCTGCAACAGCTGCTTGGAGCGTGGAGAGATGGCCCTCAGATCGTTGGACATGAGGAGCGGTGCGGCCATGATGGCCCAAAGTGCCATCTGAGACTCCCCCTGGTCCGGACTCAGTCCAAAGTTCCCAATCACCAGCTAGAAATGACAGACTTACGGTCATACCAGGGTCTTCACCCACAAAATCTGTCGTACCATATCTGGGTCATTCCAGCCCCCAGGACCGGCTGAGGGGACCACCACATCCTGGTTAGTTGCAGTCCAGTCCAAGATGGACTTGATGCTGCTCCATGAGTCGTAGACATCTGGAAGGTTGCGCCATTGGTTACAGGTCTCTCCAATGGCAGTGTAGTCAGGCTGGAGGCACAAACAAAACATCTATACTCTTTAAGACATACTAGCACCCATTTCTGGTGGTATAAACAACTCAGTCTTGCCTTTTGGAAACGCCGTTCATATAGAGGCCACTCGCAAGAGTACACAATCGGTCTTCCTGTTCTGTTGAGGGCTTTGGACATGTTCACATAGCCTGAACCCACAAAACAGGCACAGTGTACATGCATGAATATGCTTTGTTTTACTTTACTACTTACATAACACTCGCCTTGTTCAAGTAAAGTCCACTCCATGGAGCAACCGTCAAATTTGAGCAGGTCCACTTCCCAGTCTGCAAAAGTCTGAGCATCCGTGTCATAGTGACCCAGACTCCCCGGGTATCCTGCACAGGTAGTTTTGCCAACATCTGCATAGATGCCCAACTTCAGTCCCTTGGAGTGCACCTGTGAAGTGTCGATTTATTTGCAAGCTCTCCAGGAGAGGGCGATGTTGCGCTGCTACAAAATACCCTGGCCACGTCATTAAGCCGCACGTGTACTACATAAAAGCACTCACATAGTCAGCCAGCCTCTTAATACCCCCCGGGAATCTAACGGGGTCTGCTTGGAGGCGTCCCCGGGCGTCCCGACTTGAGTGCATCCAGCAGTCGTCAATGCAGACGTACTGATAGCCGACCTCTCTCCAACCCTCATCCACCATCACATCTGCCATCTGCATGAACAGCCGCTCACTGGGCCGGTAAAAGAGAAAGTGTCAGGGGCCACCAAACGTCTTGTGTTGGTTGTTAATATGGGTTGTTCCCGAGTAGAACATACAGTTTCCGTAGTGTAGTGGTTATCACGTTCGCCTCACACGCGAAAGGTCCCCGGTTCGAAACCGGGCGGAAACATGTTTTGTTTCGATTAAAATTAATTACAAGCGGAATATGTTTTTAATATTTATTATTTAAATTATTTAATTATTTATTATTTAAATATTTATAATTTAAATATATTTAGTAATTATTCATTCATTTTCTATACCGCGTATCCTCATTAGGCCGAAACGCTTTTTTGTTTCGATATCAAACACATTTACCAGTGAAACATATCAACTGTATCTGCATTTGCGTGCCTTTACCTAATGCAGCTCTCCGGGTCAGCGTCACAGTTGACGTTACACATGAACCGTTCCCAGTGCAGCCAGCCCATCGTGGGGGTTCTCGCCAAGCCATTATCCAGCGCTCCGGCGTGGCTCCACAAACCCACGACAACAAGAAGCCACAACATACTTAAAAACGACCATTCATTTCCCTTCGCGCGACATTAAATGAATCGTCTCGTTTGGTGGCTCTATTTCCTGGTTTTGTGACTATGTGCCCGCCTTTCTTTGATGATCGACCAATGAAAATTCAGTGCGCCTTTGGACGTCCAATAGCGTTTCGCCTGAGTTAAAAACCAGGAAGTGGTCAGATTCACGTTTAGGCAGGAATGTTGGATGTTTCTGCTAAATAATAGTATACTTTTAAGATGTATATAACTTTCTTTATAAATCTATCCAAATTGTCAAGAAAACCCAATACCCAAAAGATATAAGCTTCAGGATTGGTATCATTGTGTCTGTGACCTCGGTTACCAAAGGGGGCTACGAGTACCCCGATTGTGATGTCGGCGGGTGAGTCAAAAAGAAAAACGCCGAACATTCACAATTACGAGTGCGCCTGAACGCCCCACGCCCGAGGAGAAGCGGAAGCAGCAAGAAGACGGAGGATGAGGTTGTGCGAACGTATCATACGTTCGTATGATTATTTTGTGCATTACGATTGTTTTACCTTGAAGATCTCAATTACATTGGGGAGAATTCCCCGGGAAATGAGGCTCTAACTGAATTAAGCCAGGAATAATTGTGATCTCGCGTGACGTGAACCTCACATACAGAGTCGTGTTTACGTTACGGAAGCATATCAGTGCAGCACGATGTTTGTCGTCAGGTCAGTCGCTAGTTGCGCTTCCGGCTGTCGGGGAATCGGTTCGGGGTTGTGGCCTGAATTCCGAAACGCAAACACCTTCGTGGGAGTTAAGAAGAGCGTTTATGGATGCTCGAAGATCATGAATGGGGGAAGAGGGAATCCTCTGGGCAAGGACGGCAGGCAGAGCCACCAAAGAGTGTTGTACATCAAGGTGCTGCCATAAAGGAATGAAAGGCATGCAAGAGGAGGAGGAGGGATGAAGATTTTGGAGGAAAGAAGGGATCAGGAGGAGGATGTCAAGGATCTTTTACTAGCAGCAGATCCTCGAAAACAGCTCTCCCGTCGGATACAGTAGAGGATCTTTGACCAGCATTTTAGCAGTCATTAAAGACAGCAGAGTGGACAATCTTTGGATAGATATAGACAATCTTTGACTAGAGTTTTAGCAGGCAGCGCTGATGTAATATCAATGATCTTTTACTAGCAGCAGATCCTCAAAAACAGCAGAGCTCTCCCGTCGGATACAGTAGAGGATCTTTGACCAGCATTTTAGCAGTCATTAAAGACAGCAGAGTGGACAATCTTTGGATAGATATAGACAATCTTTGACTAGAGTTTTAGCAGGCAGCGCTGATGTAATATCAATGATCTTTTACTAGCAGCAGATCCTCAAAAACAGCAGAGCTCTCCCGTCGGATACAGTAGAGGATCTTTGACCAGCATTTTAGCAGTCATTAAAGACAGCAGAGTGGACAATCTTTGGATAGATATAGACAATCTTTGACTAGAGTTTTAGCAGGCAGCGCTGATGTAATATCAATGATCTTTTACTAGCAGCAGATCCTCAAAAACAGCAGAGCTCTCCCGTCGGATACAGTAGAGGATCTTTGACCAGCATTTTAGCAGTCATTAAAGACAGCAGAGTGGACAATCTTTGGATAGATATAGACAATCTTTGACTAGAGTTTTAGCAGGCAGCGCTGATGTAATATCAATGATCTTTTACTAGCAGCAGATCCTCAAAAACAGCAGAGCTCTCCCGTCGGATACAGTAGAGGATCTTTGACCAGCATTTTAGCAGTCATTAAAGACAGCAGAGTGGACAATCTTTGGATAGATATAGACAATCTTTGACTAGAGTTTTAGCAGGCAGCGCTGATGTAATATCAATGATCTTTTACTAGCAGCAGATCCTCAAAAACAGCAGAGCTCTCCCGTCGGATACAGTAGAGGATCTTTGACCAGCATTTTAGCAGTCATTAAAGACAGCAGAGTGGACAATCTTTGGATAGATATAGACAATCTTTGACTAGAGTTTTAGCAGGCAGCGCTGATGTAATATCAATGATCTTTTACTAGCAGCAGATCCTCAAAAACAGCAGAGCTCTCCCGTCGGATACAGTAGAGGATCTTTGACCAGCATTTTAGCAGTCATTAAAGACAGCAGAGTGGACAATCTTTGGATAGATATAGACAATCTTTGACTAGAGTTTTAGCAGGCAGCGCTGATGTAATATCAATGATCTTTTACTAGCAGCAGATCCTCAAAAACAGCAGAGCTCTCCCGTCGGATACAGTAGAGGATCTTTGACCAGCATTTTAGCAGTCATTAAAGACAGCAGAGTGGACAATCTTTGGATAGATATAGACAATCTTTGACTAGAGTTTTAGCAGGCAGCGCTGATGTAATATCAATGATCTTTTACTAGCAGCAGATCCTCAAAAACAGCAGAGCTCTCCCGTCGGATACAGTAGAGGATCTTTGACCAGCATTTTAGCAGTCATTAAAGACAGCAGAGTGGACAATCTTTGGATAGATATAGACAATCTTTGACTAGAGTTTTAGCAGGCAGCGCTGATGTAATATCAATGATCTTTTACTAGCAGCAGATCCTCAAAAACAGCAGAGCTCTCCCGTCGGATACAGTAGAGGATCTTTGACCAGCATTTTAGCAGTCATTAAAGACAGCAGAGTGGACAATCTTTGGATAGATATAGACAATCTTTGACTAGAGTTTTAGCAGGCAGCGCTGATGTAATATCAATGATCTTTTACTAGCAGCAGATCCTCAAAAACAGCAGAGCTCTCCCGTCGGATACAGTAGAGGATCTTTGACCAGCATTTTAGCAGTCATTAAAGACAGCAGAGTGGACAATCTTTGGATAGATATAGACAATCTTTGACTAGAGTTTTAGCAGGCAGCGCTGATGTAATATCAATGATCTTTTACTAGCAGCAGATCCTCAAAAACAGCAGAGCTCTCCCGTCGGATACAGTAGAGGATCTTTGACCAGCATTTTAGCAGTCATTAAAGACAGCAGAGTGGACAATCTTTGGATAGATATAGACAATCTTTGACTAGAGTTTTAGCAGGCAGCGCTGATGTAATATCAATGATCTTTTACTAGCAGCAGATCCTCAAAAACAGCAGAGCTCTCCCGTCGGATACAGTAGAGGATCTTTGACCAGCATTTTAGCAGTCATTAAAGACAGCAGAGTGGACAATCTTTGGATAGATATAGACAATCTTTGACTAGAGTTTTAGCAGGCAGCGCTGATGTAATATCAATGATCTTTTACTAGCAGCAGATCCTCAAAAACAGCAGAGCTCTCCCGTCGGATACAGTAGAGGATCTTTGACCAGCATTTTAGCAGNATGGTTATTACACGACTATTGTGCAGTTTATTGCATGGTTATTACACGACTATTGTGCAGTCTATTGCATGGTTATTACACGACTATTGTGCAGTTTATTGCATGGTTATTAAACGACTATTGTGCAGTTTATTGCATGGTTATTACACGACTATTGTGCAGTTTATTGCGCGGGATTTGGAGCAGTTTTTGTTACAGAGTCTGACAGCATCAGGAAGGAAAGACCTGCGATTCCTCTCCTTCGCACACTGTTACTGGATCATCCTGTCACTAATGGAGCTTTATAGAATAACAATAATAATTCATGACAAACAACTTTAATAACAATAACTTCTTCCCCCCTCAGGGCATTCAGCCAACAGTAACAAGCAATAAATAGAAGAAGAAAAACCTTATTCACGTTACTACTACCATCACTACCACTAATAATAATGACAGTCACAGTCACTCGCGGAGGATCTCTAACAAATTCTCAAAAACAGCAGAATGTGTGTGTCACCTGGAAGATCTTTAACTTACAGGAGAACCTCAAAAACAGTAGTGCTCCTGTCATATAGAGGATCTTCAACTCAGCAAAGATCCCCAAAAACAGCGGAGCCCTCGTGTCACATAGAGGATCTTCAGCTGACAGTAGATGCCCAAAAACAGCAGCATGCACCTGTCATATAGAGAATCATTGACTTGGATTTTAGCGGTAGGTGCTTAAAAACAGCAGGTTGCCCGGTCACAGACTAGCATATGTAACTAACAATCCCCAAAAAGAGCGGAACGCTTCTGTCATGTAGGAGCTGTTTTTGTAGTGGGTCCTTGGAAGAGCACAGCATTCCTGTCATGTGGAGGATGCTTGTCTAGCTGTAGATCCTCAAAAACGATCCGGTCGGAGTGAAGATATTTCACCAGCAGTACATCCTCAAAAACAGCAGAGCCAGCTGGGGGGAATATAACTGTCTGGGCACAAGTGTGGTGTTTCATCCCTGGTGCAGACACAACGACCTTTGTTTGTCTGTTGACTCTTTTCACTTCCACACTGATCAACATCTGCAGGCCATTCGTTGTTTGGCGCCGAGTACAACGACAGCACCGGACAGTCCATAAGAATCATCTTATATACGAGAAATTGTCAAGTCAAGCGTGTCCCTTCTGGAAGCTTTCAAGAGGAAATTGCACATTTCAAGCATGAGTGGAAAAGCCATCCTTGTGTAAAGCGATGCGGAGAAGAATCCACACGCAGACCCACTTGCTGCTCATCCCTTGCGGCGCTACAACATTCCCTGTAATTCCAACATCTGAGAGAAGACACACACTGTGTGGGAGGCTCCAGATTTGAGGCATTTTCAGGAGAAACAAGGAATTATGGGCTTCCTCATCCTTTTCTACACACACTGAGCAAACGTCAGCTTATCCTAGTTGGACCATCAATTCAGTGTGGAGGAAGTCTGTCACTATAGACAATCTTTGACGAGTGTTTTTGCGCTACGTCCTTAAAAACAGCAGAGTGCTCTGGTCATACTGAGTATCTTTGATTAGCTGTACATCCTTAAAAACATGGAAAAGCATCCTTGACGAGCAATATCGCGTATGCTGATAAAAGCTGCACAGTGCTTCTGTCAGATAGAGGATCTTTGACTAGCGTTTTTGTTGTAGGCTGTTAAACGCAGCCGAGCCATCCTGCCATGTAGAGGATATTTAAACAATCAAAAATCATTAAAAACAGCTCCAGTGATAGAAAGGATCTTTGACTAGCATTTTCGCTGTAGATTGTTAGAAAGAGCAGAGCACATCTGTTTTATAGAGGATCTTCGACAAGCATGTTTGTTGTAGGTTGTTAAAAACAGCGGAGTGCTCCTGTTCTATGCAGGATCCTTGAGTAGCATTTTTTTCATACGCTAAGAAAAACATCAGAGCATACCTGTTTTATAGAGGATCTTTGACAAGAATTTTTGACGTAGACTGTTAAAAACAGCAGAGCTTACCTGTTTTATAGAGGATCTTTGATATGCATTTTTTACTGTAGGTTTTTAGAAACTACAGAGGCCTCCTGGTACAGAGAGGAAATTGAATCAATAGTAAGTCCTCAAAAGTAGCCAGAGTGCTCCTGTTATATAAATGATCTTTGACTAGCATTTTTGTTGTAGGTTTTGTAGTTTTTTTAAAGTATGTAGACAACCTTTGATTACATTTTTGTCGTAGGCTGTCAAAAACAGCAAAGCACAACTGGTTTATAGAGGATCTTTGCCTGGCAACAAAGTGCTCCTGCCATAGAGAGGATATTCCAAAGCAGTAGAGTGCTTCTGTTATATAGAGGATCTTGGACTAGCATGTTTGCTGTTGGTCCTTCAAAGACAGCGTAGCTGTAGAAAGAACAAAATAGAAAAGTGATCACCATGAAAAGGAGATGCAGACGTGTGCCGTCAAACTGGTTTGGGATCTGTTCTTTTGATGGGTTTTAAATGTTTTTTTTACATCCACAACATGTTTCCAATTAAAATGTCAGACAGTTGGTTTCCAGCCCATCACGCGTTGTCTTCTCCTCGCACGCAAGCCTCAGCCCTCTTGCTTCTATCTCAGTAAACAGGATTTTTCCCCATCACGCTCGAGTCGTGGTGAGCCCAGGTGAGCCGTCTCCTCGAGTGCTGCGTGTCGGCTGGGAGAGACGAGCCAAGAGGGTGGTGCTGCGTGGCGGCTGGTGAACGAAAACTAACTATTGCGTTTTTCTCCTCCTGCAAAAAATGTGTATCTGTTGGCCTCCCTGCTGAGTTGATCGGAGTGAGGGGGTTAAAAAAAACTGGGAGAGGAGTGAGAGGCTTCTGTAGTGATTGTGAGCCACTCGGGTTCTCCGAGGAGGAACGGATCAGTCGCAACAGAACTTTGTAGTTGTCCAACTCCTGACCCCACTACGTCTTAGTTTAGTTTTTTAGCACTTAGTGTTTTTTACTTTGTAACCCAAACCACGCTGTACGTGTTTGAAGAAAACTCCATATGATGATTTGTGTTATAGCTGACAAAACATATTAAGATTTTTTTTCTCTTTACATTGCACTTTTTCTGCAAATTTTTCCATTATTTTCTTAAATATATTTATATCTTCCTGCAAATCCATTTTCTCCTAAAATTATGACATGAATATTATGACTTGATCCCAAAATGTTTGAAATTTTTGGTTGGTTTCTGGTGGATTTATGGTTGAAATATATACTTTTCCTCATAACACTACAACTTTATTGTTGTTTTTGTCTTGACAAATTACCATTTTTTTCGGAATATTATAACTTTATTCTCCCAATATTTTGCATATTTTTTCTAAATTACTATTTCTTCCGTCATTGCTGTTGTTGTTTTTTTTTGAAGCTTTTCCGTGTAAATTTAGAGGTTTCCTTAAAATGTGCCAGTGGCCATTAAACAAACAGTTGCAGGCTGCAAATGGCCCCCGGGCTGCATTTTGGGCACTCCTTCTCATAATATTATGACATGAATTTTATAACTTGATCCCAGAATATTTTTTGGTGGGTTTATGGTTGAAATATATATTTTTGTTCATAATACTACAACTTTATGTTGTTTGTGTCGTGAAAAATAAATAAATATCTTTAAAACGTGCCAATGGCCATTAAACAAACAGTTGCGGGCTGCAAATGGCCCCCGGGTTGCACTTTGGGCACCCCCGGTCTAACCTGAAGAAAATTTGAGCAGGGTTGGTTTATAAAAAAAAGGCCACCATCAAGTGAAATGTCTTTGTCGGGACGTTTTCCATTTGTTCGATGTTTTCTTTTTTTTGCGCTGATGATTGTGGTCTGAAGAGCCTTTTGTCTCTTAGGATCCGTTTGAAGCAAAGTAACCGAGAATAGCGAGAAGGGTGGCACGGGCTGTGACAATCAAAAAGGTCAGTCGGTGCCAATTAGAAGGGGGCCCAGAGAGAGTCTGCCTCCTTAAACACCACGTATGGTGGAGAATGCCAACCACAGCATGACAATGAATGGTGACGCTTCCTCAGGTTAGCCGTTCCATCTTCTTGGTTTTCTAGCACGGGCGGGTCACAAGCAGAGAGACCCGATCGGTCCGCTTCTTTCCATCCCTCACTTAGCTTCCAAACAGAACGTTTCATTTGGAGAGATGATGGCTTGAAGAATGATTGAACCTTCTCTTCCAAGAGGGATTTGGGGCTGCTAAAAACCCCATGGCCTTGTTGCCTCTGTTTATTTCATTAGCATGTTGAAATGTGCATGAAGGTTCCTGGACAATCAATGCCAATCGACCCAAAGCGCAGCACAGGGCGGCATCCTGCTTGATTTGTCGAAGACAGGAGCGTAGGAGTCCAGGTCTGGTGTAAAGAGTGAAAACATGGGTGAGGTGTTGGCTTGATCTTTTACTCTTGTTGCTGATCATCCACGTCCATCCCGATCAAGAACACGACCATCCCCCTCTTTTTGCACCAACAACAAGAACGTCTTTGGTGGCCACAGTTTGGAAAGATCCTCAAGTTTATTTACCTCCTGGCATCGTCCTTGAACTTCATGACCTTTGACTCCAAGCTATCTGAAGCACGGCAGAGTTTCGACTATTTTCTGCACCGAACAAACTTCTCAGATCTATAAGGTTCTTGCTTTACATCAGAGGATTCCAGAGTCCCCAAACAGAGTCCCAAAAACCCTTTTGGGAGAAAAAAATGCAGTCTAATGAGGAAAAAGTCATAATTTTATGAGAATAACATTGTTATGTTATGAGGACAAATAAAGTCATTTTAGTAGCATAGAGTTCTTCCTCACAAGCAAACAAAGGAGAAAATAAAGAGTTGTCTTCTCCAAAAGCCAACTGTGCTTTACTATATTCAATCATTTTATATTAAGATGGATAAATATACTAATACGTAGTGGGAAATGAAAGCAGCACAGCAGTAATGTTCAAACATAAACACACACAGCATGTTATGTATGTATTATATACCCCTATATATTGTATTATTTAATTATTCAGCATATCTGAGTACCGTGCTTAGAAAATGGACAATAAAACTGATCATTATCGTTTTTATTGTCCATCCATTTGCTCCTCTCTAGGGTTATGGGCGTATGCCGGAGCCTACCCCAGCTGACCTCAGGCGAGGGGCAGGGTACGCCAGCCAATCACAGGGCACACACAGACAGACAACCATGCGTGGCCAACATGCTAACCGCCAGGCCATCGTGCGGCCTATAAAGTTGAAATATTAAAGAAAAAAATCCTAAAATGATGAGAAACAAACGAAAAAAGCCGTAATTCTTTGGAGAATCGGGTTGCTGAGAACTTATGAGGAAAAATAAGGTCATCTTAGTAAGAAAAATTATGTTTAATGGGAGTTGTAAAATGATGAGACACAAGCATGGGAAGGAAGAGAAGCGGTGGACACATTTTCTGCCTCCAGTGGGATTCTAGTTGCGTCTCACACTCCTCCGTGATCTCAACTTTGGATTTACAGTTTTACTTTCCCGGCTCCCGAGTGCCCCCGCAAATAATCAATTAAGTCTGCAGTAATTGTGAAGGGTGTTCGCTGGGGGCTCGGAATTTCATCAGTATGAAGCTTTTTGTGAGGTCTTCGGAGGTAATTAGGGCTTTTGGTCTTAGATTCAAGCGTAGCAACGCGCACAAGCCTCCGGGTGTGTATGCACGGAGCAGGGAAGGCGGAATTGCTATCGTGGGATCGGGGATGCCTTGTTACCATGGTGATGCTGTTCATAAACTGGTTTTTTTTTTTCGGTGCAAGCTCTTTGAAATTCAACATTTTCTTGCTTACACTATGCTTTCATCTGTTAAGGTCAAAGTGCGTGTCCAAACATATACACATGGAGTGCTTGGAGTTGCAATTCATAGAGGGGGAGGGTGTTCAGGAGAACTTTTCCTCGCTTCTACTGCACGGTACATCTCCATGAGAGAAGAGCATGACTCGATAACCTGCTCCCCTCTGGCCTCTTTTATGATTTTCAACCCAGAGCACAGCAATAAAGCAAGATCATCTATGAGGAGCACCACATTATTTGTTTTCACGTGGAAGCAGAAGAGAGTAAAGGCACTCCTGGCAGCAACGTGAAGATGAAAGCATGTGCAGCTCCCATACCGAGGCGCGCACGTCAGGTTAATTGGCGATTCTAAATTGTTCACAGATTTGAATGTGAGAGCAAATGGTTGTTTGTCTGCCCTACGATTGATTGGCGACCAGTCCGACGTCTGATGGGATAGGCTCCAGCATACCCCTAATGAGGATAAGCGCCATAGAAAATGGATGGATTTTCTTCCCAGGACTATTTGCTTATCAAAAAATGGGAATGGCTACTTTTAAGACAGATTTTCACAGCCTAAGGTATATATTTTGTAGTACGCTTGTAGCCTTTGTATTTATTCTGTTAAAGCAATAGGCACTATTTCCCTTTATGAAATATAACTTATTTAACACTTTGGGTAGAGAATTGAATGAGTTAGCAGATTAAAGCTCCTCTCATGTTTTAGCAGATAGAATTAATTACAGGCTTCATTTGCCATAAATATTTCAAAATTTCAAAGCATTCCCACTTTATGATAGCGTCTCTCCCACCCAGCAAAAATTAGTCGATGTTATTACCAAACGTTGAAACAACGCTTAGATTTGGTTGAAAAGCGTCTATCTTTGGACCAAATCAGGCGAATTAAAATGATCCCAATTTTCAACCCCTATTTCTGTGTTAAATCAAGACAATGACGTAGCAACAAGATTTAGCCCAAACACGTTTGTAGCTATGCTGGCGTTCCGTGTGGCTGATAAAGTTCTTTTTTCCTCCTTGCGGAATGTTTGCAGAACATTTGGTGCAAATAGCAAAATCTTCTGAAGTCCCACCTGATCCACGCCATGAGCGTTTCCCTGTAAAGCTCAGGGCATGTGGGGAAAAGGAGCGCTTGATTTGCTCACCCTAGCCCAGTAATCTCGCCTCATTGGAGGGTTTTTTACATTTTTGGTTGAAATGATCTGAGCTATTTTTAATATTAACGGATTCAACATCCTAATTCCTCATATAGGTGGTATAATTATTAGTCTGGATGCAATTAGTCATCACTTTTAAATGCCCTCCCTATTATAAATAAATCATCAAGCACTAAATGTGGAGAAACCACTTTGATGCATTGCATGGGGAGAGACCGTGAGCGCATCCTGCCGTGTGCAACACACGTTTTCCTCGTGTTTACGTTCCTTCATGTGTGTAGCACACCTTCTTTAATACATCACTGTCAGAGGAAGCCGATAATCCCCCCTGGCTGCTCTTTCTTCACCCAAGCACCCTTTCCTCGAGATGCGTGACCATTTATATGTTATATAGCGCTGCTTTCTATTGCCATTCGAGACGGTCTTCCTTATGAAGGGGGTTTGGGGGTGGAGGGCTCTATTAAAAGCGAGCGCTCAAAATGTCACGACATGAAACAATCCCGTAAACGGCCGGCGTGTCATTTTATGTGCTGATGCGCGTGGAAGCGTAAGAGGCTGCCATCGATCCGTGCGGTCTTAAAGGCGGCTTTCAGTAAAGCTCGCATCAGTTTAGGCCGTGACACCGCATTGACATTCAGCTGCAATGAGGAGGGCTGGGGTGGTGGTGTGTGTTTATTTGCCCCCAAGGGAGAGTCCAAGGACATGGTTTGGACATGATGACCCATAGCTGTGGGTGCTATCATTTAGATCCACCCAGATGACGTACATCCATCACCATCTCATTCATCAAGCAGCGCAGCAATGCATGTTTCATGTCCACATTTGGCTCCGTTGGGGGGATTCGGGATCCGATGGCGCCGTTCGTGGTCGGGGTGCATGTTTGTTGACGCCACCCACTTGGGAGGTGGTGCGTAACAAAAGTCAGCAAGCGGGATTGCGAGCCGAGGTCTCGCGTTATTGGAATCCATCAGTCATCTCCCAGTCCTCCAAGCAATCTATCTGACGCTGATTTCCGACAAAGGCGCGGGAAATCGAGGGGGCCTGGGAAGGGGTCACGGTTCGGTGGATTTAGAAAAGCTTCTTATGTTGTCATAAATATGCTCTTGTGGTCATGATGATGAAAGCAAACCATCTTTGGCTTTTGAGGAAGGGAGCGGTTGTTGGGATTTTAGATGTTTTTGGAAGCATTTAGATCTTTTCCTGTGTTGCATAGTCGGAATATGGATGCTGTTTTTAGTCAGAATGAATTAAGGCCGTGGCTTCGATGAACACACCAAACAAAATGTCACTCCTACAGTTCGTTTTTTCTGATGCCAATTACTTGATAGGTTTGTAAACATGGTCTGTTTCCCCTTTTTTGTTTCCTTTTCACAAAAAGTGTGTTGGATGCAAAAATATAAACTGGAGCTCGATGATATATGTTTTTTTCAGGGCCTACATCAATTTGTTGGCATCTTGAACATCTTTTGTTCAGAATGAGCTACTGGTTACTGACACAACGTCCATTCATCCCCACAGCGCCAAACAGGTTTACAGTCGGATGCTGAGCGTCTATTTATTTCGATGGGGAAGCGTAGAGTGGGTTGTTCCACTGCGCAAATCAGGACAATCATTGGATAAATGCTGGGCTTTGTCCCGGCCATCAGACACTCAGCATCTCTGGGAGTCTATGAGTCAGTTATATGAGTCGCTCGGCTTCTGCATGATGATTAGATGATCTGATCGGATTGAGGCGCAATCATTTTTTGATGGACAGTGAAATGAGCGAGTCAGCGATCTTGAAGTATAAACCTACTCTGTTGTTCTGAACTGAGCCGGAGTTTTTACCAATCCCCAGACACGTTGTCTTTGTTAAAAACGACTAGGAACGGATGGTAGACTCAAATTATTTTGCTTACTCCATGCAGTACAATACATCATAGTACTATGTAGAGTAGTGACTAGTAGCGCATGCATACCAGACATTTCTTGGTTGTAGTGTGCCATTTGGGTTCACTCATGTAAACAGGAAGTTAGTTTGGAGAAACGGCCTTCCAAACCCAACATGACACAAAATTGACCTTTGTTGATAACTATGAGGACAATCCAAAACAACAAAAATGATCTGTTTGTTTATTTTAATCATAGGTTCTGGGTTAACGGAGACCCCAGTTTTATCATCTTGAATTCAGTGCGATTTGTAGCATTCATCTGAGGGATCCAAGTTTGAAAAGCATCTTAAAGACCTACACCAGCCTCCAGACCGCATGATAAGACAGCGTATAATGAAATATGATGATGATGATGATGATATCAGTGGTGCTTTTAGTGCTGTTGTCAATTAAGCCGCCAATTCCAATCGGTCCAAAAGGCCTGTTATCTTCTGGAGTTGATTTCAACTCTCTTAGGCCTAATTGAAGATAAGAGGATCAATAGGCTTTCTTGGGTGTCGGTTACAAGCCTCCAGCCAGCTGCCCGTCACGCGGTAGGGAACTTTTCCTCTCTCTCTTCAAGGCTAATAATAGTCCCCAGGGAACGTCAGGACAAACATGTTTATTTGTGACTTCAGCTTTCTATCTTGTCGCCTTCAGCTGTCAACAAAGACGTGGCAAAAATGCTGTTCAGAAAAGAATAGGAGCTTTGGAACCTCTGAGCTCCCCGAGGTGTCACGCGGGAGCAGAATGGACACCGGACTCTCTCAGGCTGCCTCTCGGAAATTCATTTTCATTAGCAGGGGAGCATCAAGCCCATTGGAAAGTCATTAGTTGATAAAACAACACTCTGATTTCCCATTAAAAAAGTCATTTGTCGTCCCTCTCTGGTGACACTCCTTCCCCCCCTTGGCCCCTTCTCCGCTTCATCCATACACGGCTCTTTATCCAATCAAGGGGGAAATGAATGGCAACTCTGATGCAATGTACCCAACAAAAACGTCCCAAATCCTCTATCGATTTTGACTGTGATTGGAACTCATTTTTTTGCATTATCGTCGAAAGCCTTCAGGGTTGAGCTTTCACTATTTAACATGAAATCATCCATTGGGCTGTTTGAACCGAACCCTAATGAATTTTGTCCCCTTAGTGCGGTTTTGGTCAAACCGCTTTGCAGGCGGGTTCCAAACAATGGTGTCAGTTCAATCCAAATCAATCGGCAAATGCTACAAGTACGCATGTACATATAGGATAGTGACTGTCTCTGTTTTAGTACGCAAAAGAGGATCATTTGACCAAGATGTCCCCTTAAAGATCCCGTATGCTACTATTTTTCATCAATTTTAAGTAAGTCTTAGAGGTCCCATTTGGTGATGTACAGCAAATTGTGGGCGTGTACCATACATTTACAGTGGAAACATTCTCATTTTTAGTAACAATAACATGAAAAACAAAACAAACTTAAAGTGCTGGCAGAGCTCAAGGCTTTATTCTAAGATGTGTCGTGAAGCCTGCTTTTTTTTCTTTTTGCTCAGTAAAGGCAGGCTCATCTAGCTAGTGGGTCAGAGGCCAGTATAATGTCCATGTGGAAGAAGGTTTTTCCTTCACGACGTTGTTAAAAGCCACATGTCTGTAAGCGATCATTTCAAACCCCTTCCCTCAAACAAGTGCAGCAAACACGTGAGGAAGATGATGCATTTACTCCCTTTTGGCGGTCGTAAACAGCAAAACACATATTGTTGGTACATATAAAAGTCACTTTTGTGTAATAGGGGCCCTTTAAGAACTTTAAAGATCCTCCTTTTCCGGATGTACTTCTCAACAAGGACAAATATAGCTTATTCTTGTATTTATCGGCACTTGCCCATACACCAAACCTACTCCCTGTGTACAATCTGCGACCAGTGAGAGATTGTCATGCATTTTTGTACGATTGGACGTTTTCCCAAACCGAGGGGAAATGCCTGTTGCATGCATGTTGATCCAGGCAAAATGAATTGTGCTTTGTGCGGTTTCATGAACGGCTTTATTATAATTATTACACATTGTCATAAACTGCATGTATATAATCTCATTACAAGTAGGTAAAGTCACCACTTTGCGAATATTTGTAAATAAATATGAAAGATCCCTTTTCTACACCCATTTAACCCAAAGGCTAGAAAAAACCCATCCTTGTTAGAATTTTCTAAAACATTCAGTGATGAAAAGTGTGGAAATTCAAGTCTCATCTCACTACTCTCAACCTTTGAAGGCCTCACTCGATTTCATCGTCAACATCGTCAAGGATCCAGACATTTGTGTCTCGGATTCCGACTGGAGGAGGGCGATGGCCAACGCCAACAGCGCCATCCTTCAATCCCCTTTTAAGGTTGTTTTGGCTTGATAACCCGAAGACGCGTCCTAGCACAGCGTTTATTCCCGATTCGAGAGGAACATGCCCCTCTTTGGCACATCTCCCCACCATGTGGGAGGTAGACCCGGCCAAAGCCAGAGCGAACGCCTTTACAAATTTGCATGGATGTCCTCGTGTCGCAGCACTTTGTAGGTGACCCAGTAGAAGATGTTGAAGATGAGGAAGCTTAACGGGAAGACGGCTCTGGAGATGGTGTCGATGCGCTTGGCCCGGTCCACAAAACGCTTGTGAAGGACCTCGCCGTCGCATACGGTCACAGGGCGTGGAGGTCCGAAAACAGTGGCCCCTTCCACAGTGGTGCCATCCTTTGATTGCAGGCTATGGCCCAATCCGTAACCCCTGAAGTAAAATCCGCGGCTCTCCCTCATCAGCTCCTCCTCCTGTGGAGTGAAGCAGAGCACGTTGGCCTCGCTGTCATCAGGGATTAAATCACCAAATTTCACGCCTTCCTCTTTTGAGCGCAGAATCATTGGGTCGGCATTGTGACTTCAGGCTCCGAAGCCATTTAGACGCTACACACCAATTAGTCAGTAATTGCATGCACAAACCCAGTTTGTCCACAAATGTGACCTATTTCTCAGTTTTGACTGCACTTCCTAATCTGGATAAGTGGAACTGACACATCCTGAATCTGTTTGGACATCTACACCCAGTGCAGAGCCTAATTCCATGAGGAATTTTGATTAGAAAAGCTCAGTTCTGATCATAAATGAGCACAGAAGCAGACCGTTTTTGCTGTTGTCTTGCCACTAGTTTATAGTTTCAGACAATAATTATCACACTTTTTCCATCATCTCCAAAATTTGCTTTGCAAAAGCAATCTTTTAGCCTGTACTGCAGATCATTTTTCCATAACAACGTACCACCAACAGTGGGGCTCAGACCACTTTTTGAGAATCATGGGTGAAGGACTATCATAGCATACTGCACTGCGCAAAACTCGTAGGACTCTGTCACACTCTGCACGAATCGTCACAAATCAAGCAGAAACACCCGGAATTAGTAAGTTTCAAAATGTGCGCCACCTCCGGGAGAGGATTTGAAATCTGTAAGCTTGACTCTTTTTTTCCTTGGCAGTACGATGTGATGTGAACTGACGACACATCAATGGTGAGTGATGTTGCATCTGGCTTCTTGGGTTTCAGCACCGGTGCGCTCTCTACGCTGGTGGCCAATGGTGGCTTTAACTTGGCTCCTTTTTTCCTTGGCGTATGAATTGATGCGTTTTTTTCCCCTGAATGCGATCAGAATGTTTACAATGCTGTTGGAATACCCTGAGAATATTTAAGATGCAGTCGGACAGCAGTTAGAATACCTTTCAAATGCCAGTTTCCACCTTGAAAGCGTGCTCAAAACAATTGAGCCGGCCACAAAAATGGGCCCTCATATTTGGAATGCACTCAGAATGCTGGGATATTTTTTTTTAAATACAGAATATATCCAATAATAAATCACACATTTTCATTCAGACGCCATTCTGGCTCATTCTATCTCTAGTGTGACTTGGGAATTTTACCCTATGCAGTGGAAACCTCCAAAGCAGCAGTCATTATAATTTAAAAACACATTTCCCACAGAGTATACCACATTAAGTGCATTCCCTCTTGTAAAGTTCACACCTGTATAATAAAACTAAAATAAAGTAAAACTATTCACTATCTGAAAACTGATTGGGGAAAAGAAAACATTGTTCATGAGCTCCCTGGTTATTTCCATGCTAATCATTACCCATAATGCTTTCAGATATATATACTATTTATGTTAGCATCTGCTCAGTAAAAAAATTAATTTGCAAATCTGATTGCTTTTTTAGTTAGTTGTGTAACTTTATATCACACTGAGCAGCCAGACCATTTTATAGGCCACAGGAAGTTCCATTTCTGGTTCTGTGGCTATTGTTACACATTCTCTTTTGTGAAGGCAAAAAACAGAAAAAAATTGTTTTTGCTGATGTTTTGTGTGTGACATCACTCATGATCAGTGATGGGAATAACGGAGTTACGCTTTTCAGTTACGCAATATTACGGCGTTTTCGAGGTGGAAAAACGGCACCACTTTAACGTCATCGAGGTAAAAATGTACACGTTAAGTGTACCTTGTGTCCCAGCGCCAAGAGTTTGTCCACGTCCCGTGTAAGCAACTCCAATTCAATGAAGCACCTCTCGACTGCACACGCTTCTTCTAAACTTCTGGCCAAAAACACTGTGGACGCCGGTTAATGATAGCAGGCCAGATGTTGTCAACGTGAGCTCAGAAGAACACGGTGCCACCACAAAAACTCGTGACACAGACGGAACTTGATAAATTGACAGGCAGATATGTTGTGGAAAACATGCTGCCGTTGTTGACTCACTCATTCGGAGCCCTCATGGGCAAAATACCGATGAGAGGAGCACCCGGTCCGCTGTGTAGGAAGACATTTTCTAAATATATTGACGCAGAGTACGCTAAAATAAACACTGAGCTCCAAAAAGCATTTGAACAAGTAGAATATATCGCCACAGCTGCAGATATCTGGCCTGCACGTAAGAAAAGCTATCTGGGCGTTACCGCGCATGAATACATCCAGACAGCACGGAACAAAAAAGCTGCCCTGGCATGCAGACGATCCAAGGGCAGTCATGACAGTATTGCAGCCGAGCTCGATAATATTCACTCATCCTATGGAATTTCCCACAAAATAACATCGACTGTCACAGATAATGGCTCTGATTTTGTCAAAGCCTTTAAAAAGTATCGAGGAAGATGACTCTGAGGATGCTGTGATTACTTTGCCACCACATCAGAGATGTGCATCACACACATTAAACCTTGTTTCATGTGCTGATGTTGATAAGTGGATTCTGTCGAGACCAGCAGTATACAGAAGTGCTGCAACAAATTGCGCAGCCATATGGAACAAGGCTGGCCGTGCAACAGTAGCCGCAGCGACTGTGGATGGAGTCATTGCAAGAAAGCACTACGAGATGGAACTCTTTTTATGATGCCCTCGCTCGAACCTCCTTTTTGAGAACATACTGTACTTGATCACTGTATGTCCACCAGTTGTCTTGGGTGGCGTGAAAGTGTGATTTATTTATTTGATTTTGCTAGAGTTTTATTTTTAATTTATTTAAATTTTGTTTTATTTTTGGTGGTGCCACTCGGCAGACCCCGTCAAAAGTGCATGTTTGCCAGTAGGAGGCTACTTTATCCAGATTCTCACCAAAATGTAATAAGCCCATCTTTGACTCATTTTGGCTCCTATTCCTAATGCTCAAGTGGAATATGTTTTGTATTTGTTTTTGCCGTTGGTGTCCTATTTATTACTGTACACTATTTACTTTAGCGCAGTACTGAAAAATGTAACCTATTCAATTGTTACTATCACCGTATTGTCATAAAAACCACAGACACGGAGCAAAAAGGTAGAGAATAAATTCATAGAAACAAAGAACACAGAGGGGATAAAACACACATCTGTAAAGTTAGAAAGGATTCCGGTGACACTGTGGGACTTGCAGAAGGGGCAGTTAGTGAGGCTTGAAAACTCATTGGGGTCAAAGGTGAAAGGGTCCACACAGGGTTCACACTGTTGTTTTTTTTACCCTGACACAGGCGCTGCAGTGCTGCGTCACATTCCTGCAGGTGGAATCGCTAGCGGGAATGTCACTGTTGACGTTCCGTAACGACTCGACGCTCCCATTCCGACAGGCGAGTTCCTCCATCGGGGGAAAGCAAGACACACAGTAGGAATTATTGTCACCGCTCTCCCAATATTGTTTAATATTAAATAAAACATTCTGATTTATTAGCTGATTTGCTTCAGGGGGTGCATTCAAATACCAGCATCAGGCCAGGAACTCAATGAATTAAGATGCTTTTAGTCAGAAGGTGCACTATGAAATACAGAATATTACTTTCATTGTGGGTGCTTTGGGGGGATTATTTAAAGGCATGAGGAGATTTACTTTTTAAATACTCAAAAATGCTTTTCATAAAATATAAAAATGGGGTGAGCAAATGCCTTTGATGGCCAAAACCTGATAGAAGTGAAAAGACATAACAAGGAGGAGAGAGGACATAAACATTAGCTAACAAAACAGTTACATTTGAACATTGAACAGTTCCAGTGGTCGTTGGCAGAGCTTGAGGACCCCGGTCTGACCTCCTCAACCATCTCCCTCAGCATTGGAACACATTTACAGCAACCACACGTGCACGAGGCTTACTTATGTCGTAAATTATATCTTCTATGTTGGATCATACAAATGTAACGGTAACAAGGTGTTATTTCATGTTAAAATCTGAATTTAGAAGGTCGTAACCAAGGTTTTAAAAAATGCCATTTACATATCAGGAATCTTGCTTTGCAAAAATTCACTTATCACAGTCGGGTCTGGAAACAATTGACGCGATAAAAGGGCCTACTGCACACAGAAACGCCTCATCTAGCGAGGGGCTACTCATAGGTGGTATCATGTCCATGACATTGGACAAATACTACTATTAGAACATCGTTAAAAAAGGAGATGTATATTTCCCCTCATCTATACAGCATGAAGACCCACCAATGCAATCAGGTTATTATTAAGTAGAACCTGGCGAGGGGCTGTTGACAGTAATTATTCCTGTGCAACACACACAGAAAAGAAGTTGATTTTCGGCGCCTCAAATGCAACTGTTCATGGTTGTGCACTACAGGAATCAGCTTGTATTTGATTATGTTGCTAGCAAAGTCAATAAACCGTGATCAAAAGACGCAGTGGAAAATAAATGAGCTTCATGAGTGAAGGCTAAAGGGTTTTCATTATTTTGTTGATTGTTTTTGCTGCAGGTAGAACTAGGAGCACGTAGTCGAAGACGACTGCAGCGTATCCCACCGGGCATCTTCCCAATTGTTTACGCATCAGCCTCTGTCACTGAGGGGGTTAAAGGAGGCACAGGGTCGCCCGGCTGGCTGTGTCAAATGTAATGTCAGAGGGAAAGGATCACCAAGGCTCTTCACAGGTCAGCTTTCGCCATGGCAACCAGCCACACTGAAAGCGCAGATCTTCCTCATGTGATATGACAGCCAGCGTATTGATGTTGTCACTTCCTGGATATACTGCAGCCCCGCAATAATGGGAAGCATACGTTATGGAGCCTGACAAGGAGCGCTGTGTGTGTGTGTTACGTTTACATTCTGCATTTTGTGGCCGTCTGTTTTTCTTTTCAGGCCGCTTGATTTACACTCACCATTCTTTGCTGCCGCTGCTTTTTCCTCAGCCTGATGAACTCCTTGTGCTGCCTGGAGACAAAGTTGACCGCCGCGTACTCCAGCAGGGCGGCGAACACAAACAGAAGGCACACCGCCATCCAGATGTCGATGGCCTTCACGTAGGACACCTGGGAACACACAAAACCAGGGGTCCCACTGTCAATAAGTGGATCGATGAGGTTGACGGATTGGATGTGTTTTGGGTCACTCGTGGTCCGCAGTGACACAGGTTTAGCTTTTTTGGCCTAGAATTGTAATGTGTCAGTGGGATTGTGGGCACTTGACACACAGCCATGAGACAGGTCACGGTTAGGGCTCGGGGAGAACCCCACCACCCCGCCGTCCCCCTAGTCCCAGTCGCTCATGTCGGGACGCATCAGCAACGCCGGCTAAACACGTGCTGAGAGGAGAATTCAGCCAAGTGAGCGGCAGTTTGCTGACTGCAAAACTTATAATGTTCTGAGTAAGAAATGACAAGCCCCTAATGTTAAAGTAAAAACGTTTCACTCTGTCAAACTTTTAGAATAAACTTTTCCCATGAAAAAATAGCTGGGGTGTTTATTTACCTAATTGGTATATCAGCAACTTTTTAAAAACATGCATGGAAGCTTCTTTATGTATATCAGCAACTTTTTAAAAACATGCATAATGATTTGGAGTGCATAAGAAAGTGAAAAGGAAAACATGGGTCTCTTCGACCACATGCTCATTTACAGTATGAACAAGTATATTGAACCAATGTTGTAATAGCAGTAAACTGCTCAGCCAGCATTAATAACGTTGGTGAGGTAATGTAGAAAAGCGTACTGCAAGGGTTTTACAACAATAGTTGACTGGCAACATTTAAAGCGCTTGCAGAGGCAGATACAGCTGCTGGATGATAACCGCTCATGAAATCCAGCTACTGTCATCTTGTGGAAATAAGTACATCAGGTTGCCACGGTTTTTAATAACAAACTATTTTGACTTACAGACCACGGCGGTTATTTGCTTTTGTAGAACATGCACCTGCCTATCGTTTAAAGGTTAATTGAATAGCAGTGTTAATCAGAGTCTGTTCCAGGGTCAAACTGTTGCCATCGGAAAATTCTTGAACTGCACAGGCGCAACAAGTAACATTTGAACATCACTAACTGTCACACAAGTGAAAAAGTTCACCTAAATGTCTGGTTGGTGAGTGACTTCACATAAGTGTGGTTGTCTTCCGGTGTGCATTTCCTATTACTTGTATGTATGTATGCCACTTTCAGACAATAACTTTCATTTTCTGTTCCATGGTTATCATTCCACAGTGTTGCTATAGGGTACCCAAAAAGTTTAAAATCCCTTACAATTTCTAAAATACTCCTAAAATCTTAGAAAAGGTCATAAATACAATTTTGAAAGGTCTTAATGTAATAACTCGCAGTGAATAAATTCATTTATGTGTAAGTAATGCAAGTAATTCCGGGCCCCTTATTTTATGTTATTTTAGCCAATGCGGATGCGAATTGGATCTGAAATTATATTCATTACATTCTTTAACAAGTCTGAACTTTGATTTGTGGGAACCTGCAGAGACCCTGTGTTCGAGGCGCTACTGTACTTTCTTTCAAAATTTCCGACTAGCCCCACCTAACGGTACAGTAAAGCAGAGAGTCAGTAAACACACCATTACTCTCCCTTTTTAATGGGGTGCTTTTATTTAAATGTTGCTTTTAGGAAAACATCTCTACATAAATGTCAAATAATCTGCTGTCAAGTAAAAACTGTCATATTTTTTTCCGTGTCACCCTTAAGGACAAACTGAAAAAGTACACAGCAAAGCTTTTTTGCTTTACGATACACTACTGTTGAAATAACAGAGTGTCGGGCAGACTTCCAGCAGCGATTAACTGTAATGGACGTTATACTGAAAGAAACAGGTGTCTGCATCGTATTTTTTTGGTCACCACCCCACAATTACAGCAGATGGCACAACACCATCTGTCAAAACAATCAAACACAAACTACCAAATTGGTTATTTTGTATACATCAAACTTAGTAGTCAGCCTACAATGTTAGGACTTGAGACGTGTGTGCAAGGACACTAGTAGTACTTTATGTACCCATTCCGTGGGGGAAATAATGGATTCTTGTGTTGTGCTGTCCTAAAATCGGCACTGCAGCAACTTTACTGGGGGCGATTTGCAGGTGTGAATCTGGAGTCCAGTGCTTGTAAAATTACCGATTCAACCGCAAATTGGACAAAAAATCTTAAAGAAGTACAAACCATCATAGATAAGATCTTACAAGGCTTCAATCATTGTGAGCATACAGTGTATGCTTTCATGTTTTCTATGGCTTTATTATGATGTTCCCGCAAATCAGAGACATGTGATAAAAGTCATAGAACTGGAAAATGACCATCCTATGTCCAGGCTGCTCAAAAAGTAATAAGTAAATGTACGTCAAAAAATAGTAGGTCATTCATTCTCTGTCCAGGTTGCTCAGAACAAGATGCTCCCTCGCATTATCGCATTTAAAAACGTGGTTGACTTTGGCCAATTATAAGTCAAAAAATATTGAAAAACAGGTTATATGTGGTATTCTGGTCACTAAGCATCAGTAATGTCACATTGATGAGACATTTCTTTATATTACACTACCTTAGCTCGATCATTGCATGACATAGTGAAAAAAAGTTCTCCTCCATTCCATGTGGAAGTGGTACATTTCTTTTCTTTTCTTAAGTTTAGAATAAATGAATGGAAGGCTAACTAGTTAGCTAGGTAAATTGCGATTGTTGCTATTGCTGCCGTCTCTTGTGTCACTCCCAAAAGCAGTCCGCAACGTGTTTGTAAACAAAGCTAGCAGCATTGTCGAGGGCATGGCTATGCATAGCAGATCAATGGTAGACTGGCTGTCCTGTATATCAGTCAAGTGACAAACGCCATAGTGAGGATAGATGATAGGCTTATTGCCATGTGACTGATCAACATTACGTTCAAGGTACTACAACAAGGAACTTTCCCAATGCTAATGAGGGATATTACGTCTTTTTATTGCTTATCATATCTACTATATGAGGTAATATGAGTATGAAGGTGACTATAGGGGTGTTATTTAATGTCTACAGGTTTCTAATAATATTTATAATCAACATCACATTACTGACACCTAGTGACCAGTGTAGAATACTACATTCACAATTTCAATGCGTCTTCTTAATGTTTTGTATTTGTATTATAGATTATTTAGCCATTTTTATGCTTGAAAATGCTTAGTTCAATTTGCTTTTTTTAAACAAAACTAATTGGCTGAATTCAACTGCAAAACAGCATGAGCTTTTAAAAATATATATACTTTTAAATCGTGATGGAGTGAAGTCGCAAAATTGGAACCACAATGTGGTGATGGACTGTGCACCTTAGAAAGATGGCAACAGTTTTAAACCCTGGGACACATTCTTTTCATATTTATGGACTCTTAAGGGAAAAATTGTTTTGAAATTGGAACATTTGGGAAGAGGTAAATTCTGCCTTGCGCTGGTGTACCAAATGTTTTGGCAGGTGACGGTACACAGCGTATGTGTTTTCCCACCCGACTAAGTGCACCACAGTGAATAAGCGACAGTTGTGGTTAGTACGCGAAACACCGTGGCCACATTTTCCTCATTATGTGTCTTGTGTGAGGCGGTGGTACCCCATGAGTGGGAAATTCTGTTGCTATGGTTACCTGCTGCAATCGCATGGCCTAAAACACAATGATTTGCTGGCCAATCATGTGAAACGTGTGTTTTTCCTTCCTAATGACAAAGAAAAACTCAAACAACCTGATGTTGTTTTGAGGACTGTATGACCTCACCGTTTGTCCTCACCTCACATGGCCCTCGCCCCAATCGTATTTGTCCCTGATCCTCGTCCTACATTTGTCTCGTGCAAAGTCATTTTTTCATCACTCAAATGAGCTCATCTCGGGACATACCATTCCAGAGCGTCCCCTTTCGTTGCCTGTGGGAGACTTTTGAGGACAAGGACGGTATATTCCTTTCTGATCTGCAAGTTTTCTCAAATCTGAGTGTTTTGCTCATGCTTTTTTAGGCTGGGATGGAAGGAAATAACACGTCGTATTTTGTGAGGTTATTTGAGGATGCTCGACTAAAAATGACAACGATAAATGCACATGCTAATGTTAGTGTACCTTGTTACTGTACCACAGTCTCTACTTTGCTGCATTCGCCCTCAGCCTCCTCTCGGATCAAATGGTTATTTTTGTGACAGATGCGTTCAATGCCGCAGTTTCCAGTAACAAATTGAGCACGACTGTTTTTAAGTGGCAAACCAACCATCCCTAACAGAGTTAAGTAGACCCAATTTGGTAGCATGCAGTCGAAAAGAAGCAGGATTTTAAGTTTAGAACCGTTCATTTCTTCTTTTGATCCTCAAACATGTTGTGCAGACTTACCTTCGGCAGCGAGGCCCGGGACCCGGAGCTCTGCGTGGTCATGGTGAGCACGGTGGTGATGCCCAGACCGACTCTGGCTGGGGCGGCTTCCATGTTGATCCAGAAAGACACCCAGGATAGGATGACGATGAGGAGCGACGGGATATACATCTGGATCAGGTAGTAACCCATCTGACGCTCCAGGTGGAACTTTACCTCGATGCAGGTGAATTTACCTGCGGTGCACATCACGCACACACGCACACACTGGTATTATCTTCATGAGGCTGTTGAATCAATCAAACAAGAACTTGAATAATGTAAATGCTACATTTAATGCCTCTGTTGAATTAATTGCTGAGCAAAAAAACAAGCAACTAACTGTTTAAGTAAATAAACGAAGAAACGTGACGCTCGAGCGCTGCTAATGGAGTTGTTGTGTACCTGTGTTGTAATATTTGGTGCAGTAGCCCAAATCCATCTCGTCTTTGAGCACAAACTGCGGCAGTGTGAGGTCGTCGGCCACTTGAACAGGATTTTCAGACAGCCACTCGAAGATGAGGTCGTTCATTGTGTAGCCAACTGTGGAGTAGGTGAGAAAAGACACTGAATTGTTGTGATCCACTCCACACTTTCTGCAGGTTATTTTTTGAGTCATTTTAATTTTCTGTGATACTTTTGTAAAAACTGTGGCAACATGCTGTGACAACATATTGCCTTCAAAGTCCCCTATTATCCAAAATGGTCTTTTTTGAATGATGTTCAAACAGTAATCTGTGTCCTTAGAGCCTGTTTATTAGCAGTAAACATAAGAAAAATCTCCATCACTACTCGCTCTGCAGCTTACAATTGAGCTAAATGTGACAATAATGCTTGAGGTAACATACAGTTACCATGATCTTCCAAAACATGCATCCCAGGGTCATCAAACCGTCGACTGCGATTGACCACTGAATCTTCGGGAATCTTCGCTGTTGTCCCCTCGTTGTACGTTTACAATGTATTTAGTGCAGGCACTGATTGGCCATACTTCAGACATACAGTAGTGGCAAATGAAAATTACTCACGACTAATTAACTTGGACTAATCTGCATGAAAATTTTTAATGATTTGACATCCCTAATTGATATTGTTTTCAAGTTAAAAAATCAACTTTTATTTTGTAGCGGAAACATGTAATGTATTTAGCCTGTATATCACAGGTGGGTGGTAGATCTTGCCTAGGTTCAAGGTTGTTGATCATTGGTGGATCCCAAGGCTTCTCTGGCAAAGCCTGGCCAACAGTGGGAAACACAAATACACAAATACAAATACTATATAAATATAGCTAAAGGTTAGCAACAGGTGGCAACTTCAAATTTCTGCAGGATTTTGTTTTGTTTCTTTTCAGCATTGCTGTTTCCTTGAACACTACCATGAAGTCATTGGTCTTGACTAATTAAACGCAGAGAGGAGCGGGAGTGAAAACTCTCGAGCTGACCTCCGCCATAGAGCTTGTCACAGTAAAGGTCAGCTCAGCACAGCGACAACATGTTGCCGTCAACGCTGCATGAAGGTTCTGGGGCAGTACATGAGAAGCATATTGTCTCAGTGCTCTGTTAGTGTAAGAAATATGCAATTGAATTAGTTTAGAAACACACAATTTTCCTGAAGCTCTTTGAACATCTCGCTCAGGGTGAGTCTAATTATGTTGCTCACAGTTTTGTATGATCTCAAATTCGAAGGCTGTACTTGCCTGCTTATACGGTGCATTATATTAAAAATGCATTCCGCATGCAACAACAATGCAGGTTCCCCGACCACATTTGAATAATACCAACGTCTACTCGGACCCATAAGGCCGCTACATAAATTATTCAAGTTGTTATGGCCTCCATGGCTGGAAAAACAACTGCAGGAAAATCCACTTTATCTTGTTCACGAAGGGGGTGTGGGGCATTCTCTTGTCATTCACCTCCTGTAACAAGCGAGGGGAATGGCAATGCTTTCCTGAGATCATCTGTGTGTTTTTTTTCTTTCTGCAGGCTGCAGCTGAGAGGCATCAGGACGTAATTGACGTAGTGTTTCAAGGTGCAATGAAACGTTATCTGTGAGTGACTGGAATACGGAACATGAAAGATGAGTTTGTCATAGTAGCTCTCCTTTTTCATGTTAAATAGCCTTTTTACATAATAAAGCCAATGCAGTGAAGCTGGTGTAATGACAGCTGGTAAACACTACTGGGGAAATTAGCTGCATACAAATGGTATTTTTATGTATCCTTCAATTCTCACTTTCTTCAGGAGCATGAAGAAAAGAAAATTGGCCTTGGTGTCATTGTCTTGTTGAAGCAGCCATTTTAAGGGCACCTTATCTTAGAGGCCTTGGATCTCCCCACTGGCCTTTCTTGCTCCTTTTCATGTTACCACAGTGAGAGTAATAGCAGCAAAACCTTGAATGTCCATCGCTTGCCAAGGTGATCACACCCTTGGGTGGTGTACAAGCACAATTCAGTTTTCAAATAATAATAATAGTATTATTAACAATGCTAATAATTTATTATTAGTTTTTTTTATAAGTGCCGAATGATCAGAAGATGAAAAAATAAAGCCAATGAGATACTCAAATGATACTTGAAGTTTATGCCTCATTTCAATACATTTAAAACATGCAGAAATTGTTGCACAAACCACAAAACATTGTACATAGCACTATCTATAACAAAAATAATTTTTTGTTGACAATTTTTGTTGATAATTTTGTGTTGTTGACAACTATTTTTTTTGTTCAAAAACTGTCACAAAACCAGAACGACACAAATGCTTGTTAAGTTTTGGAACGTAATCAATGGTTTCGGAAAAAATGTGCCCCGGGAGAAATTTGGACAGCCATTGAGAATGACGTCCCCAATTTGAGAAATTTCAGCTCGGCCTCAGGGCACTCAATTTATTGGCCCAATAAATATAATAATATGCAATAAAAACCAGGACATTTTCATCACTTTCTAAAAAACATCTGCAGGACAGGACATGTCCTGGGAAAACAGTACCTTTGGTATACCATATACAACATCCTGTAAAAGTCAGTTCCCAAAATAATCACACTCGAAACAAAAGGTTGAATTAAATTGTTTTGGAATGACATTGATTCTTTGTGAACAAATGTCGTACCTTCATCAAAACTAAAGACATACCGTTACTGGCCCAAGTTGACGTCTCACAGACAAAAACAAGATTTGGCAGCAATCCAGATAAAAGTGTGACTTGCGTTCTGTGTGACCCTTAATTCAAGGGATGAATTTGAAGTACAGACACTTCAATGAAGAATTCTCCTTAATGTTGGAAAGTTTAGCAATTTAACTTAATTTCAAAGCGATCAAATGAAACAATGTTTTGGTAAGTACAGCTGAATTTGGGTTTGGGTTTCTTTCCAGAACAATAAAAACATGTTGTGCTCAAGTAAACTGGGAGCTCTTGTGAGGCTGTGTCAATTGGGGCCGCAGATGTTTGAGACTTCATGTAGGAAAAGAGTCTGGGCCCTTTCCTTTGTTGAATACTAATGTCAGAAGTGGCATTGACGTTTGGACAGACAGGCTCAGCTTTTGCAGCACGGAGATTTTTGATAATGGTGTGCTCTTCACCATTGCACCAATCTGATTCAAAACTTGGAAAAATGTTGCAACTATTTGAAAGCATTCCATGTCCTCAAAATTTCACTACACGTCTCTCAAGTGAGGTTTATAAGGATGACACAGACTTCTTGTTCCCACTCTTTGCATTTTTGATTGCATGTCTCAGTCCTTTGACACGAGGAATGACAGCTTGATGTGACAGATTTCTCTGGTCTGTGACTTACTCTAAGAGTTCTAACATCTCACAAAGTTCTCGGGTGATTTTCAGTTCATATGCTGATTATTTCCCTGCGATTGACTGGCAAACCGTCCAGGGTGTACCTCGCCTCCCGCCCAAAGTCAGCAGGGATAGGCTCCAGCATACCCGCGACCCACAGAGGATAAGCGGTATAGAAAATGGCTGGATGGATGGATGCTGATAACTGAATTGTAGTGCAGTGTAGCTTATGTTTGTGTATAATTATCATCAATTTCGATCGACTGAGTGGCCAGTCCAGGGTGTACCCCGCCTCTCGCCCAAAGACAGCTGGGATAGGCTCCAGCATAGCTGCGGCCCTCAATGAGGATAGGCGGCATAGAAAATGGATGGATGGAAGATTCAAGGTTTAAAAAGGGTTTTAGAGGTCATCCTCAATTCAATTCTGAATTTTGGTACAGCCCGGCAACACACAAAAAATGTTGGGACAGTGCCAATGCGCACATGAGATTTTGGGTTACGTATCCAGTGAAACCCCTGGCTATACAGTACAGTAAATCATAAAACTGCTGTATGAAAAGTTTTAAGTAAACAATCCTTCAGGCGTTTGATTTGAAGCCATGTACCCCCTACTCCTGCACACTTAAAAAACACACCTAAATTAACTTGGAATATTGATCATAATTAATTGGTTAATAAAATGTGTATTTTGCATGGTCACATTTTGATAAAGTTTCACATTAAAATAAGCGATCATCGCAATTATCAGTAATCATTCTCCGTTTGAATGGGTTGAATTTGAGCTCACGAGTCTATGGTTTAAGTCTGCATATGAACAAAATACCCAACTGAAGGGGAACGTTGCACAATCATGGTAAAGAAGTATCCGAAATACAAAAATACATACAACCAACAATGAAGTCTCATTTTGAGGGCAATCCCGTCAGTCTTTTCATCACTGCGCCGTACGGGGATTTGTCACTGTACTCTTAATATACAAAATAATCATCAAACTTACTTATTTGTTCATATGATGCACACAGAGCAACAATTTCACACTCCGTCTGCATCTGCTCTTCCTCGCGCTGCAAGGCGTTCAGCTGCATTTGTAATTGTTAGTGTTGGGCGCAAATAGTTTTTTACTTTCATTCACGTACCCCACTTTGGGAACCCAGGCTCTAAAATGAGTGTACTGTATATTGTTGCTTTAATCATGCCTGACTATTACCACTGAAGGATAAACGCCGATGATTCACATTCTGTGTAACTTTTTATTATCTGTTTGAAATAAATCATATTGTCTTCAGTACAAAAGGTAGGGGGCGGGGGGTGCAACTAGCTGGAGGCAAAAACCAATACCTTTTGTTTGTGCGCAATCAGATAAGCACACGAGGAGAGGGAGATAGCAGCGTTCTGCGTGACTTATTTATTTTTGGGGGAACGATGCTGGGTACGATTTTGTCCTTGCAATGAAGGGACACACGGGGGTCACTGCAAGGCACAGAGAGAGAGGTGGGGGCTGGGTCAAGGTTAATAACAATAACGCAAAATTAAAGTTGTATTATTTATATGCTGAAAATTGGTTTTGCCGGGGGTGGAGGACACAGATCCTGTCTGTTCCACCAAGGCAAAGGGAGACCATTATTCTCTCCCATTGGCATTATCAGTGACAGAGAAAATAGCATTTTTAAGTGGTTTTAATGGCCAAAGAGATGCCGCACAGGGGATGTCATTCACAAATGAATACAACATCAGTAATAAAAAATCCTACAGGCCCAATCTCCCCTAATTGGACCCTTTTTATATACACAGCAAAATGCACAAAAGAGAAAACCGAGACAAAAGCAGGGAATAGGAAAGCAGGAGGAGGAAGAAGAAGACTCACAGCTCTCAAGCTGCATGGTACATGTCTGAATGTCCATTGGGAAATTCTTCAAGTCCATGGGGCAGGACAGGATGAGAGTCAGCCTGAGATAGAGAAGCAGATTGAAAGGCAGGAGAAAAGCCGCAGGGGGACAGCAAAGGGCCAAAAAAGAATCACACAAACAACAAACACAGACAAGAACACTAAAAAGTGAGAAGTGAAATAAACAATCAGCGCGAATAAGCTTGTTTGTTTACGTTTAGTCCCCAAATATGGACCCCCCCATATTGCAAATGGGCAACTAGAGCGTATTTGTTGTGGAACAGGCGCATCAATAGCCTGTGAATGCTTGGGGACAGGGGGGAGCAATTTGGGAATGTGCCGGGGAGGCAAGCGGTGTAATTACCTGCTGTGCTGCACTGACCAGACGCAAGACAATTGCTGCCAGCGGTAAACGCTCATGGGCAGCCATTTGCTCGCACGTCATGATGACAGAATGTCTTTACAGCCGGCTGGCTGACGACTAAAAAAGAAATTACTTAATCTCCTCATAGTTTGTTGTCATCGGTTTAGAGTAGGCTGAAAGTGTGACGACTTATTACAAAACAGAGACCTGTTTAAACCTGGAGTATTAAATCAACTGCAGGTTTAAGTACGGAAGCGTGCAAATGTAAACACAGCCTCAGAGTTGAGGTTACCAAATATGGTAATATGCCCTTTGGAGCCGTGTTGCTGCCCAGATTACAAATTGTCCCTTTACCTGATACTGTACAGAACGCTGCCTTCTTGGAAAATCCGTAGTAGCTTGTTGTCAGTGGTGACCTCGTGGAAATTGGCTCCCTTTTCGTTGGCAAAAAACAGATCGGGTTTCCAGATGGAATCAAGCATGGACGGATCCAGATCTAGGGAGTCGTCTGGGTATTCTCGGTATGCCAAACGAGGGTCGTTCCATTTTTGGCGGAGAAAGACGTTGAGCCTGTAGTCCTGTTGGGAGGTGGGACTGTTTAGCATTTGTTACTTTTTGTGCACAAAATGTCTTGCTACTGTGTGACTGGAGGTTACAGAGGTCCAGGCCTCTTTTCAGACCCCCTTAATCAGTTGACTACGCGATTATGCTGAGCTAGCTGCAGAATCACTATGGAAGCCGACCTGAGGGCAGCTACTTTACCATATACTACACCGTCTTAACCCCCCCACCTCCCATCTCTTTTTTGATTCATATTTTCAATGTTTAATTTTAATTGCAGAGTGGACACTTAATTAGCCACACTCCAATGATGCGGCGGTCTCGGAAGGTTGCACGGTTGGGCTCCAGGAGGCACAGCAATGAGGAAACCTTTTTTAATAGTGAAAACGTGTGTCAAATCCTTTTCTTTCATTTTGAAGACAATTTTAAGTGAGATTCAACTGAAGACAATGGTAGTCATAAATTTTTGTTTAAAGCGATGGATGACACTGCACTGTGGAACATACTGGTTCTTCTTACCATGGTGGTTTCTGTGATGGAACCAAAGCTGTTGATGAAAATGTTGCAGGTGACATTCACAGGCGGTCCTAAAGGAAAGAGTAGACATTTATACAGTCCAATGTGATTAACCACATTAATCGCTGTTATTAATTAGGTGCAGTAGATTTTCAGAAAAGAAACAAGACCCAGCATTTATGAACTGGGCAATTAGTTGAAAGAGCTGTGTCAAAAAAATGTCAATGTGGCATTCAATCAGTGATCAGGGATCAATTTTGTGAAAAAACAGGTGTTAAAAAACAGGGTGGCCCCTATTTAAGGATGAAACCAGCACTTGTTAAACATACATTTCTTGTTGAAAGCCTTTCGAAAATGGGTTGTTTAAGACTTTGTTCAAAAGAACAGCGTACTAAGTTAGTTGGAGAGGTCCAAAAATGTTTGGCTGCTCAGATAAAATGATCTCCAATGCCTTAAAGTGGAGAGAAAAACCATAGACACGTGGCAGAAAAAAGAAGACAACTATCAAAAGGGATAGAAGAATAGCCAGAATGGCAAAGGCTCAGCCAGTGATCAGCTCCAGGATGATTAAAGACAGTCTGGAGTTACCTCAAAGTACTGTCGTAGGACGTAATGACGTCTGTAGGAAGCTAATATATTTTTAAAAATCCTCCGCAAAGTCCCTCTGTTAAAAAAAGGTATGTGCAGAAGAGGTTACAATTTGCCAAAGAACACATCAACTGGTCTAAAGAGAAATGGAGAAATATTTTGTGGACTGATTAGAGTACAATTGTATTTTCGGGTCCAAGGGCCGCAGACAGTTTGTGAAAGGACCCCTAAAATCTGAATTGAAGTCACAGTACACAGTGAAGACAGTGAAGCATCATGATATGGGCATGCTACTATAGTGTCGGGCCAATTTATCCCATAGCAGGGATTATGGATCAGTTTGCATATGTCAAAAAACTTGAATAGGTCATGTTGCCTTATGCTGAAGAGGAGGTGGCCTTAAAATGGCTGCTTCAACAAGACAATGACACCAAACACACCAGCAAAACCTTGGTTTCCATCCATCCATTTTCTATACCGCTTATCCTTATTAGGGTCGCGGGTATGCTGGAGCCTATCCCAGCTGACTTTGGGCAAACCAACAAAATGAATGTTATGGAGCCAGCCCAATCCTCGGACCTTAATCCAATGGAGAACTTGGGGGATGACATAAAAAATGCTGTTTCTGAAGCAAAACCAAGAAATGGTGATGAATTGTGGATTGTTGTTAAAGAATCTTGGAGTGGAATAACAGCTGAAAAATGCCACAGGTTGGTTGACTCCATGCTACACAGACGTGAAGCAGTTATAAAAAAACCTGTGGTCATACAACTAAATATTAGTTTATTGCGAAATTTTAGAAACAAAAAAGTTTGTACAAAATAGTTTTGATTTTGTGAAGTCAACAGCAGACACGGCAATTGTTTGAACACACCCCTTTCAACTAATTGCACAATTGCACAGCCTTAAGAGCGTGCATACCATGAATGCTGAGTCTTGTTTGTTTTCTGAGAATCTACTGCACCTACTGTTACGTTGTTTGCCATGTAGCAATAAAAATATACTAAAAAGAGTGATTAATCTGGTTAGTCACCCTAGACTGTCATTTTAAACACTACTGTATGTCATGATAAAATAACGTATAAAATAACAAAAAGTCTTTTTTTCTTTTTCTTTAGCTTTAGCTAACACATATTCCAATGGCATGGACCACTTTTGGCATGATGTCCTAAACCCTTAAAATGTATTAAATTATTTAATTTATCTGTCATTGTTGACACTTATTCTTATAACATGCATGTTGCACTAAACCATTAATCAAACGATTAATCAGAGGATTAATTCATTAATAATCAAAGGATTATGCCTGTGTTTTTCTTTTGTTTACTTTTATTTTATTTTTTGCGATGAAATTGGAAAGAATATGCCTCAGATGTAAACGGTGGTGATAAGTGTTTTCAATTTCTTTCAAAGTTAATGTGTTTTATAAATTAAAAGAGGTTAACGTCTTTCTAACCTTGTGTGCCAGTTAAGATTGTTAAAATAAGTGTTTCATGATGGCAGTATTTTGACCCTGGACTAAATGATTTTTTCAATCACTGATCTTTCACTTTTCTAACAAAAGTTAAGGTGTTGTATTCATTTAAGGAGGTATGGTTAACTTCTTTTATTTTTCAAAAATGCGATGCGTGAGACTACGGACTATGTCCTCATCATTAAAGACAGTCTATTTTATTAGCTTTAACTAAAACCAGTAGTAAAATGTTACTTAAAATTAATAACAAATACTGTACATTACTTTTTTAATTGGTGAATTTGCACATACTATTAAATCAATATTGCCAATATTAACTTAAATCAACGCTATCGCACATCGAGACTACACACACTGCAGCGATCTTTACTTTCGTAAACACACAAAAATGCGAGTGATATCATGCGATTGCGCATGCACGTCACTTTTCAGTTCCTTTTTTTACATTAACAAGTCACATTTGTTTGGTAATGTGAAAGGCCACATCAAATTTAAAGAAAAAAATCTGATTTGGCAATCATGCAGTGTGAACGTAGCCTTAGCCTGCAGAAAAAATGGAATTTTCTTCCCTGAGAAATGGCTGTAAATGAGTCTAGCTTTGTGCTGCCTGGTTCATATTCACTCCTGTGTATGCTTAAAAATGGTCCGCATTCTGGCCCTCAAGTCGGCAATTTGCTCCACTTTGTTTTCCCATGTCTGGGCAATCGGCCGGAATTTTAAGAGCCCTCCTGGCAGACGTGCCAGTCCTGGCTCATACGTTTACCTTTGAAGTTGGGTCTGATGCGTGCATCATAGCCCGATGTTCTTCCCATGAGCTTGTCCAGGAAGTCTGAAGGTGACAGCTGCGGTGCCCTGCTGGGGGGCTTTATCTCGTCCTTACAGGAGCTCAGTCTGACAGGTTGATGGAGGAAATACAAAGAACAGAAGGACAGGGATGGTAATTAAGATGCTGTAAATTAGCAGACAAAACCTACTGGCAAAAAATGTTTTATGTCTGTGTACAAGAGGTCCTCGGTTGTTTTGATGGTTCGTGGTTATGAATGAGCTCCCATAAATAAATCAAAACTTTCATTTTGGTCAAGAACTAGTTACAGTGCATGTGGCGGAAGAATACACCATGTGTGCAGGTTTTCTGGCGGTGATGCGCAGAAGAAAAGTAAGGTGAAAATGAACATTATAAAAAGCTCAAAGAGGAGAAACTCCCACCAGTATCAGCTGCACAGCTGGTCTCAACACAGGACTGTCAAGCAAAACAGTCTACTGTCGACTGCTTCCGCGCCAAAACAACATCAGCAAACTCTTCTCTGCACATCCACCCCCCCCACCTTGGCCCGCTCTCACACATTCCACACACACTTAGGACCCAGCTTGTCACGTTCATGGCCTCACAGACAGTCGGAAATCAGAAAACTCACAATACATATTACTGCCAGGGTGCTACAGTAAGGAAACAACAGAAATAATTTGGCAGTGTAGTGATCTTACTATTGTGATGGAAAGGTTGCTAATACTTTGGCGGGGGTCCACAATCAGCCAGGTTCCCCTGCAGCTTGTCTTGCCTTTTCTCCTTCCTCCCCCCAGTAAGGCACATGCATAAAGGTAAGTAAAAGTTCTTTCATCTTCTTTTTAATCACAGTTTCATTCAATTCTTATATTGTTGTGTTTTTATTGCTGTATTTTATGTAGTTCATGTGCGAGTGATTTATCAGAGTCGACTTACACCAAGATTCGACTTACAACTCATTGTCTGAACTGAACTCATTCGTAACCTTGTTGTACATTCAATTCTCAGGAGAAATATTTAAGATTTTAGTGGGAATTTATCACAAAACCTGTTTAATAAACTGAAATTATGGTCCCACATTAAGTTCTAACAGAAACACTATATGTGTCCCTGCACGGCGCCTGTTTGAGCACCAAATTTGAGAAATATTCATATTCTTCACTTGTTTGCCCCACTTTTAAAAGCACTCAAATGGTCGCTTTTGAGGTTGTGACTTTTCATGACTTCCTAAAGCAAAAACATCAACCTTTGTCAGGCTTTGCTACACATCTTAATAAAGCTCTCAGCTGAGCTAGCTTTTTTCCCGATAATGAAGACCAATATAGCTAGGGGTCAATTGCTATATAACTATTTTCCCTGTAAACTCACAAAATCAGTAAATGCCTTTCAATGCCAATCCCAAAACCCACATATCCATATTGGTATCTGTTGATATCGGAATTGGAAATTGAGGGTGGGACAATATTTGCGTATCGGATATCTGCAAAAGAAATTCTGTCCCCTATGTGGGGGCATGACAGAAAATAATTAAGCCAAATTAACCATGATGTTAGCACTGTCGGCGGGACAAGTACAGAGTCACGGTTTATAGTGTATGTAAAAAGTATACAAAAGTGCTTATTGGAGACGTGGCCAAACACAGCTTATTAGCAATAAAGCTACACTAATGGTGTTTTTCCAGCAATGTGGGACCTCTTGAGGCTTATTTGAAACGGTTGATAAATACTCCAATGGACAATTTGGTGTGGGTTACACGGGATATTCCCACTATCCCGCTCCTGGCTAGAATGATGATTAATGCCAGGTGCAAAAAGAGGACAGATGGGACTTTTACCTGAGTTAATGACTTCAAAAAAGAAAAAGAACTAATGACTCATATTGGCAAGAATTGCAAAATTAGACAGCAATACATGTGCAAGGCAATTAATCAAGAGATACAGAAAGTATGGTAATTATGACTATACAATATTAGCTCAAATATATTTTGTGTGAGGTTGCCAAATCTTCACAAGTCCCCAATAATTAATGTTTTTCTTCTGTAATCGTGCAAAGATGCTCCTCAGGGCTCCTATTTAAGTGGCTGGCCTGTGTTTGTTTTGGTCTACATGACACTTGGAATGACTGAGAGTCGCATATGCTTTTCAATCAAGCCTCATATGACCTTTTACTTTTTATTTCTACCCTCATTCTGCCGTACTGATGCTGCGGGGTGAAAACTGCCTTTAGACCGCCTTAAATATTCAAAATGATCCCGGCCGCTATCTAATGAATGCCACGTCGGCTCTGCAAGCTGGAAAACACTGTGTCCTCAGAGAGAAATGAATGGCTGTCTTTTCCAGCATGCCTGCTTGCAGTGCACACCAAAGCATGCTGCCGTGACATGCCTACGCCACAGGCTGAAATGAAAAGCCATCCCATGAATAATAAATGCACGTTGAAGTGTGCCTACTGTGCGTTGGCTTTAGAGTAAACATTTCACCTACTGTAGCTGGATATTGCTTACCTGTAAGGGTTGAAAAATGTGGCACCATTCGGGCATGATTTCAAGGAAAACGGCACTTTTTTGGAATTTTCATCCATAATTCTTATGTGAGACATGAAGACACGTCTTTCTGGTTTTTATGTTGCTATGTGAAATCAATGTGCCCGGGAGGGGACCAAAATACGGCAAAACTCTGCAAGTATTAAGTGTTATTATGACTATGCTTTTTACTACGTGGTTACACCATGGACATAAAACCTTGCTGGTTGGTTTTTGGAGGTGTTCTTATAGCAGTCTTTGTAGGAGGCATATGTGTGTCCCATTATGCGCATTAATGAGCTGTCTCTTTTTTTGTTCATGTCTCAAATAAGGATTGTGGATGACGGGCTCCAAAAAAAGTGCAGGTTTCATTTAACGTTCAAACATCCTTATCGAAATGCAGCCATTCTTATTCCAAAGGAAACACACACGGTGGAGCGATGTTTCTTTTAATCATAAGTATCCAATCATAAAATTTGACATTGTTAATTGAGAAAATGATCAGGGTCTTGTTTGTTTTTGTGGCCTTTTTTATGACACTCTGCTGATTGCACCCAAGGTGACATTGCGTTGGCATGTTTAATACAATAAAACACTTTGCATCATTCAATGCATACGAGAGACGACGGTAATGCGACGCCATGCAATTTTGCGGCAGCTCTCTCTGCTCTCGTTTTGCTGGCCCCGGCAGGTCGAGATGGCCCCTTATTGATGAGATCGCCACTTTGGCTCCGAGGGTTTAAGTGATGTAGCGTCTTTGTGTTGTGTGCAATTAGGGCATTGACTTGGGGACGCACGGTGGAAACCCTCATCCATCATTGTCATTATGTCTGACCAAGCAGTTCATGGCCAATTAAACTCCACTTACAGTGAGAGGAACATCTGTCCCCTGTAAAAACACAACTAGACTGAATGTATGGTGGAAAATTGTTCAGTTCTGCAAGGATCGTTCTTGTCTTATCCCATTGCTGTTACATTTGTGGAGATGCACTACTCTTTGTGGTCAAACTGTGTTGGACTGAATTTACAAGAGTAAATTGCAGCATATAACAAATCTCAAACATTTGCCAAATAGAAAATTCAAGTCTCTTGCATAGGAACAATTAGCAATGTATACGTTGGACACATTCCAACAAAACAAAGGGAAAACATTTTAAACCAAGGCCGTTTCAAATCCCTTTTTCCAAATCCGGGGTCCAGTAGAGATCCAAACATCACATAACATTAAACCACAACCCCTAGAAATTCAACAAAATGCAAACAAAATCTGGAAGAAAAAATACACCTCTGGGCCGCACGCTGGCCTAGTGGTTAGCATGTTGGCCACACAGTCAGGAGATCTGCAACAAGTTCTGTGTGGAGTTTTCATTTCCTCCCGGTGCATGCATAGGATTTCTTCGGGTACTCCCTTTCCCCCCCACATCCCAAAACCATGCAAGTTGGCAACTCGAACCAATTTTTTAAATTATTTCTTATAAATAAAATATTATTTCTTACAGAAAGAAAATGGTTATAGTACTGTTAGAGTACTCTAACCAGTACTTAATTGGAGTACTTATCGGATGTATTGAATATTATTATCCATCCATCCATCAATCCAATTTCCATGGTGCTTATCCTCAATGAATCCATTTTAGAAAGCCATATGTAAATAATAAATAGATATAAATGATGAATGAAAGGTATAAATAAGGTGACTTTTTTGTGTACATTTTTTACATTAACTCAAAAACGCTAACCGATCGCACGTTAACCGAGGAATGAAGCACATCTGCAACAAAAACCAAGATCAGGTCTTTTTTTTCCTTTACATTTTACACACCTCCTTTTTCCCATTTAAAATGATAAAATCAACAATTACTGTAATACCACACTAGTAATAAAACTAATATGATTCCACCACTCTTGTTTTTGTTTTTTTTTCCAGTTTCTTGTTCGTTTTAATGCCTGGTCCAACTAAAGGTACATTAGTTGGGACAAATATAACAATGACAACAAAAAGAGCTCACGAGAGTTCCATTTTGTAGGACGTTTAATGATTTTGGATATCATCAAGAAAAGCACATAAATAGATCAATATCAGCTTTTATATTAATCTTTCATAAACTATTTTTGTTGTCATCGTATTTGTCCAAAATATGTACGTTTAGTTGTACCAGGCGTTAAAATGAATAAGAAACTGAAGAAACAAGAGTGATCTAATGATTTTGCCACAATTGTAAATACCAATAAAACAAATAACAAACCAAACAAAGTGACGCAACCTTTGAATGCAAACGACTGTAAGCCGAGTGCAGAGATGGATCAGTTGGTGTACCAGCAGCTAGTTTTATACTAAATGGAGAAATACTATCCATCCCAAGTCTTGCTACCAAATGTTTTTGTAGTTTTCAAGTGCCAAAAAACCCCTAAAATTACTTAAACAACCAGAAAAGAGTGGCTTATTATTGCTCCACTATGCACAATGGATGTGATACTAAAGAAAATCAATTATGTTGTCATAACTAAATAACGTTTCTTGGGGTGTATTGCAAATGTGTGGTACAAATCGGGCTCCCTGATGCGCGTCCACAATCTGTAACTTCCGTGAAATACTGTAGGTCGACTGATGATGTACAGCACTTTGCACGTGTGTAGTACGAATCAGGTTGCCTGCCGCACGACTTCCGAACAATAGGTCGACAAGCTGCCAACAGGACGTAGATGCCTTTTGCACGTGTGCAGAACAGATCATGTTTCAGTTGTCACGGTGACAGCGGTGTTAAAAAATACTGTGAATGGCAGTTGCCATTTTGCTACCCTCGAATGGCGCCTGCACATACATGACGTGTCCAACAATATCCCGTTTTTTCTCAAATGAGCTGGGAAAGGAGAAAACAGAAATGCCACCGAGATAAAAGCTATTGCTGGTTAACAGACTATTGCAGCTGTAGTGTCAAAACCTTTACCATCGCCTGTATGTTGCATTGTATCTGGGAACTTTCCACATTTGGAATTTACACATTTACATTTTGAAAAAAAATATATAAGACAGAAAGAAATACATATTTTTCATTGGGGACCCATTGAATTTTCCAGCGACCCACTTATTTCACCCACCTGCGTGTGTGACGCCAAAAACTATTAACATTGATCGGCACCCATGAGTATTTTTTTTTCCCCTCCGCATAAGGAGTATGAATAGTCAGTGCATTCTGCCAAAAAACTCCAAAAGCTGCTAAAACATTAAGAAGTGACACACAAAGCTTTGTTTACCAAAGTGACGCTTTGCGATAGACACAAAAACAACTCTGAAGTTGAGTCTCTTGACCTTTTAGTGCACACTCCTGGAGTGCATTGTTGGTAGGTGTAAGTGTTTTTTGGTGACAGTCTTTTTATGCACAGCACAAAGATTCAAGGATTAGACTCTCCAGATCATGCACTTCCATAAATCCCTTGTGCTATGACCTCCAGTTTGCTGGCAGTCTTTTCCCCACACATTAGTCAGATGACTGCTTGTCCTTGACAGGTGGGGCAAAGTATTAAAGCATAATTATATCAAAATCTCTGTACTTAGCTGAGGGAGAAAACAAACTATAGCCAAACTGACCTCTTAGCTCAGAACTTTGAGCTTTCAAAGGATGCAATTTGTGGGCGCAACGGTATAAGTATTTATAATTGGAACATAGAGGAAGAAGGTGCAACTGGCCCGCAATTTAGTAGTTTTCTATCCATCCATTTTCTATGCCGCTTATGCTTTTTAGGGTTGCGGGTGTGCTGGAGCCTATCCCAGCTGACTTTGGGCGGGAGGCGGGGTTCACCCGGGACTGGTCGCCAGTAAATCACACGGCAGACAAACAATCATTCACACTCTAATGGACAATTTCGAGTCGCCAATTAACCTAACATGCATGTTTTTGGAATGTTGGAGGAAACCGGAGTACTCACAGAAAACCCACTCACACACGGGGAGAACATGCAAACTCCACACTGAGATGGCCAAAAGTGATTCAAACCCAGGTCTTCCAAATCTCCTGACTACGTGGCCAACAAGCTACCCACTTGACCACCGTGCGGCCTTGTAGTAGTTTTATGTTTAGCATTTTGTTTGTGTACTGAAAATGAACTGAACTGTGATTTTAATACTGATAAACGTACCAAAACCGCGATTATGCCGTACCATTACACCCATAGCCTAATATATCGCCAGATTTAGGAAAGTCTTCCCAATAAATAACGGGTAGTCAGCTTATGGAGTCAAGCTGCATAAAATAATTCCAATTCAAGCAAGAGCTGGAATTAAATCACTACAGTGTAATTGAATCCACCTCATGAGGAGACAGGAGGAGAAGGCAAGACTGTACTGTATGTCAAACAGGATTATAGTTTAAAAGCCTGCCTGTCATGCCGTTTTCCCCTCCCCTGAATTGGCTCCAGGATTTATGCAGCCATAGGGCTTTGTTTTCCAGAAAAACTGCAAGACATGCAATGCGTGTCCGGCCCCTTGAGAGGCTCTTGGGAGTAAGACATCACCCTGGGACAAGGGGGGGGCAGATTGAGCCATTTCATGACTTGTCACTAGGATTCACAGCTGTTTCAACTGTGGCTTGGATTCAGCAGAAATGTCACTACTGGGGTTTTAAACTGGACATCAATTTGTATTTACGCAGTTGGAATTTTAAACTGGTGTGACGATACGTGATTTTGAAGCTGAAGGACAAACATCAGGAATCTTAACTCACTCTGGTGCAATTCAAAGCCACGGACGGCGTTAAAATGACAGCAAACCGCATGCAGAAAGGACATGCCGTGGGGGGAAAAATGTGAGGGCCCACTCCCGATTTCTTATTTTTTTGCATGTTTGTCACACATAAATGTTTCAGATCATCAAACTAATTTAAATATTAGTCAATGACAACAGGAGGGTTTTCATGCATGAAGTGCATTTGAAGGTCAAGCCAGAGCATCTCAATAGGATTCAGGTCAGAACTTTGACTAGGCCACTCCAAAGTTTTTTTTAGATATTCAGTGGACTTGCTGGTGTGTTTTGGATCATTGTCCTGCTGTAGAACCCAAAGTTGGTTTCAGCTTGAGGTCACAAACAGAAGACAGCATAATTCATGGTTGCATTTATCACAGCAAGTCTTCCAGGTCCTGAAACAGCAAAAGAGCTCCAGACCATCACACTACCACCACCATATTTTACTGGTGGTATGGTTTTTCTGAAATGCGTCATTACTTTTATGCCAGATGTAATGAAACACACACCTTCCAAAAAGTTCTACTTTTGTGTCGTTAGACCACAAAGTATTTACCCAAAGGTCTTGGGGATCATCAAGATGTTTTCTGGCAAAATTGAGACGCGCTTTAATGTTCTTTTTGTTCAGCAGTGGTCTTGGAACTCTGCCATGCAGGCCGTTTTTGCCTACTGTCTTTTGCAATTGTATGGATGTTGCTGTTTTTTTTTGTGACCTCTTAGTCGATGCTGAACTCTTGGGGTAATTTTGGTTGGCCGGCCACTCCTGGGAAGGTTCACCAATGTTCCATGTTGTCACCATATGTGGATAATGACTCTCACTGTGGCTCGCTGGAGTCCCAAAGCTTTAGAAATAGCTTTATAACCTTTTCCAGGTTGATAGATCTCAATTAAGTTATGTTTTGACAGGGGGGGCAGGCAATCACTTTTTCACACAAGGCCATGTAGAGTTTAATTTTTTTCTCCCTTAATAATAAAACGTTTCATTTAAAAAGTGCATTTTGTATTTAGTTTTGTTGTCACTGACTAATATTTACACTTGTTTGATCTGAAACATATAAGTGCAAATAAAAAGGTCAGGCAAACACTTCTTCACACCACTGTAAGAGAAAATGTGTTGGAATTGTTGTCTCTGCTCTGCTTTATCACTCAATGTGTGTGTGTGGAGGACAATTTTAGAAGCTTTTGGTACAATCTAATTTGGTAAATATTGCAAAATATAGAAAATTTCCTACAGTAGGTAGTCTACCTAAAAAAAGCATTTTATTTTGGAATGTTATGAGTTATGTCACACAAACTCCCCAATTAAGTCTTAACTTTTGTTGTTCTTTGTTTTTTGGAAGTTGTGAACATGACAGGACATGAATTAATCTTCCAGGCTAAAAAAAAGTAGTTACAATGACCGGATTTTTGTGAAAACATCACAATCTGTCACTGACAATTCGATAAGCACGTGATCTACATTACTTTTATGCCAGTTTCCTGTGCACACAGTGCTGGGATTGGAACATACCAGTAATAAAACCTTGACTATAAAGTGTTTTAAATAAAATCGAAATAATTTTAGTATAAATGTTGCTGGTCACTACAAACTTGATCGTGTTCGGTTTAGTGTTCGACAGTCATCTCTCTCTGTGTTTTTTTGGTTGTTTTTTTAACTTTTTTCCCTTTATGATGTACTGTCTTACTAATAACTTTACGAAATGTACAAGTTTCACAAGTGTGAGTACACAGTCCCTGGGGCAAAACGCCATCGATAACATTACTTCCTCTATCAGCAGCAATGAAATACCATGGAAGAGTCACGATGGGGCGCGGGGGGTGGCGGTGTTACGGTCTAAGGGTGATTAAAGGGAAAAAACCTTTCCATAAGTAGCTTAAAGTTAGTACGGCCTTATAGAAGTACAAAGTAGTGGCAGCTGGATATGGGTTTGTGGGAAGAGGAAGAAGAGCTTGCATGCTGTCAGAGGGTTTGATTCATGTTGAGACTGATGGGAGTGGACATCTCCAGCCAGTCTCATGTTGCTGCATGTAGCAAATGGAGGGCATTAATCACCACAGTCAGTCTACTGCTCCTAATTATAAGTACACTACATTGACTGTAATCTACTTCTGTACAAAGGAGCCATGGGGGAGATTTCCCAGCGGCTTTAAACATCACTCTCTACAAAATAAGTCATAAGTCAAGTATGTACAGTAGTGTTCTTAGTAATAGCAGTCCAGTGCGACTAACCAGATGAATCGCTTTTATCTTTATTGCTACATGGCAAACAAGTTACCAGTAGGTGCAGTAGATTCTCAGAAACCAAACAAGACCCAGCATTAATGATATGCACGAGCTTAAGGCTGTGCAATTGGGCAATTAGTTGAAAGAAGGGTGCTAAACATTTTTTTAAGATTTTACAAACCCAAAACAATTTTGTACAAACCTTTTTGTTTCCTGGATTTGGCAATCCTGTAAATCACTAAACTAATATTTTTTGTATTACCACAGTTTTTTATAACTGCTTCACATCTGTGTGACATGGAGTAAACCAATTTGTGGATTCTTTCAGCTGTTATTCCACTCCAAGATTCTTTAACAACATTCCATAATTCATTAACATTTCTGGGCTTTGCTTCAAAGCAGCATTTTTGATGTCACCCCACAAATATTCGATTGGCTTGCTGGTTTTACTTTTGTGTTTGGAGTCATTGTCTTGTTGAAACACCCGTTTCAACGGCATGTCCTCTTCAGCATAAGGCAACATGACCTCAAGTATTTTGACATATGCAAACTGATCCATGACCCCTGCTATGTGATAAATAGGCCTATCTGTACTGTGGCTTGAATTCAGATTTTGGGGGTCGTCTCACAAACTGTCTGTGGCCCATGCACCCAAAAAGAACAATTTTACTGTCATCAGTCCACAAAATGTTCCACCATTTCTCTTTAGGCCAGTTGATGTGTTCTCTGGCAAATTGTAACCTCTTCTGCACATGTCTTTTTTTAAACAGAGGCATTTTGCGGGGGATTCTTGTAAAAAGGTAGCTTAACACAGACATCTTTTAACTGTCAAAGTACTTACAGGTAACTAACAGAATGTCTTCAATCATCCTGGAGTTGATCATTGGCTGAGCCTTTGCCATTCTGGTTATTCTTCTATCCATTTTGATAGTTGTTTTGAATCATTTTTCTCAGGCTTTCAAAAAGAAGTGCATGTTCAACAAGTGCTTATTTCACCCTTAACAACTGTTTTTTAAACAAAACACTTTCACACTCCTTTCAACTAATTGCCCAATTGCACAGCCTAAGAGCTTGTATATTTAATGAATTCTGGGTCTTTGTTTTCAGAGAATCTACTGCACCTACTGGTATCTTGCCATGTAGCAATAAAAATATACTAATAACAGTGATTAATCTGGTTAGTCACATTGGACTGCTATTATTTTGAACACTACTATATGCTTTGTGCTTCTCTAATATTCTGGACTACAAAATAAACAATAAAAGTATGTATGATTTGTGTTGAAATCCGAACACCCCTTGTATATACAATGAGCAATGAGAGACATGGTTCTTTGAACAACATCTTAGAAGCACCACAGTGTGTGTAGAAGATTGATATCAGGAATAACCATTGACAATAAACCAACAGATCACAACATGTTGCGTTGCTTCCCGTAACTTAACAATAACAAGCAGAGCTAATAATAGCTCTGGGTTGAAATTGCATTGATCTAGACATGCTGTAATGTGGGTTTTTTAAGGGCAAGTCCGAGAACACAACGGGTCGATTCTCTGAGAGCTCTACCGCATCCGGAAAAAGAGTAGCAAACAAACAAAGCTTGTGGAGCTAAGGAGTGGTTGACAGTACAAGAATAAAGCTGCTGTCCATCCTCAGCTCGATACATGAAAGCCGTCCTTTGTCAATTGAGTTCCTCCTTTTTGTTTTTTTTCCTAAATATAAATCGTGCGATCTCTCTGTGGCACCGACTGACAGGAGCCAGTCGGTACTGGTTGATATCTTCAGATGATGGACTGGGAATGTGGCCTGAATACAAAAAAGCTTGTTGAGCCATCTGGGAGGATCACTTAGTCCAAAGTGGGCCCCATGCAAGATTCATCTCCTGTTAGTCTGTGGACAAGTGTATCGCAAAGATTACTTTCGGGTGAATGCTCAAGGTTCGTACATTTGTCATCCTATCTCTAGTACTTAATGAATGTTTGAAATGGGTTGACCATCAGAGAGTGCTCTGGTTCGAATGCCACCAGTTCCCGTAATTGACTACATGGAGAACAACAACCTTACCATTTTCTATATGCAAAATAATTTGGACGAATACAGACCACAATAAGTCACAAGATTAAATGCTTCTGTTATCAGATGCAGGATATTGTGCCACGCTTTCAGGATAAAATAGCCAATTACTGTATTGACCTCCCATGCCATCTCCAGTGTCTGACAAGTTGTAAAATAAAGCACTGAGATGCATTATATGATATAAATTATTAGGAGGTTCTTCATTTTAACAGACAACAGTGTCAGTCATGTTGGAACATGACACCATGACTGTTCCCCAGTGCATTAGGCATGCTTGTTTGGTGTGGAATAACTTAAAAACCCATGAAATTCCAATCAGAAAGTATTCCCAGAAGAGTGTAAGCCTTCCTGTTGGTTAAGACACTACATTTGTTAATAAAGTGCATATTACAGTCTGCTAAGGTTCCTTCTGCTACATATTTCCATTGATCTTGAGTCAAAAAGAAGTTAAGCTCTTCATCATAGACTGCCAGATGATGATCTCCGAGAGGAAGGATTTGCAAGATGAACTATTTATTCCTGCTGACAGCAGAAGTAGCGCTTAGAAGTCAGGGAGTCAGTGTAGTGGTGCTCAGATCAGTTGTAATCATGCTGCGTTCAGGGTGCCCCCAGCCAATAAAAGCATTAAATCACCAAGAGAAGGTTATTGCTTTTCTCACGTATACATCTCTGAAGTTACCAAACAGAAAAAAGGGCATTAGATGGGGCCAAGATCAGTTAGGGCTGCCCCGGAAAAGCCGTGAGGTGGCAGTTAGAGTAAGGAACAAGCCACCGGGGCCATAAATCCGGCTTCTCTTGCGCCCTGCCCGATACTGTCGCCCGAGCCCAGAAACATCACTTGCGCTGGCAGATCTCAGGCAGATGTCCAAAAGACTGCATCTTTCTAATATTATTAGCAAGCCTGAGCAGAGTTGCAATTTACTAAGGGTTAGCGCAGATTGATCGAAATCATTAAACCCTCGGGTTTGTATTGAGACAGCTTAATAAACTTTGACAAAAGATGTTTTTTTTTTTTAATTGGCTCAAGCCTGAACTAATTAGATTGTTTTCCAAAACAAAAAAGATCCCAAATGAATAAAGGAGGAGAAATGAAACTGTTCAGAGATGTAGGATTCTCTGTGTTTCATCCACCCCTTCTGTCATGGCTGGAAGTACTTAATGCTCCCTCCATTATTTCCTCCATTCTATTCTTTCACCTTAAATCTTTGTCATTTTCTATCACCTGCCATTTCTCTTGACCGCTTTGCGGACGCTTGCAGTATCTCCCATTTGTCCAGGTTGAGGAAAACGCATGCCACGTTCCTTCCACTGCATGAAAAAGTACAGAATAACTTTGGCAAAACAAATGCAGCCCATTTATACCTGAGCAGAAATAGTTGCTTTTCTGTCCATTTTGGAATATGGGATAATGCAAGTGTACAACTGTAAGACTTACTTCAATGTAACACCAACATTCACCATTGCTGGTCATGACAGAGTTAGGCTAAGACTGTTTTCACATAATGTAAAAAACTTTGATATCTGATCTTTAATACTGTGCTGGTGACTCCACATTCACTCAGCAATGCAACCGATGCACTGTTTACATGCTTCAATGGGTGCTGCGGTGGAAACACAGTTAATATCTGTTTAAATAAGAGTGTACATAAGAAAATGGACGGAGTTAAAATTTTAACGGTATGTCTAAAAAAATCCACAACATTTGAATGAATTTATATGCCCATGCCAAGTTTTGTTGTACAAAGAACTACACAATACTGTAGAGTCGCTTGTGCCAATCTTGGCATTGAATTTGGCTTGTTTTATGGACTTTTACACCCAGACGTGCACTGACTCTTAATCGGATTACTGTCGATGAAGTGGACTAGTCACTGTGGGAAAATAGGGCTTGTCAAAAGAAGCAGAGGTGTCAGTGTGCACTAGTGGCGGTAGTCACTGACAGTGAAGATAAATGCACAAGGGTAAATTGCATTGTATTTCAAATCCCTTTCCCCCCAATGAGCCAATTGATCACAGAGGAGGTGGCAGCGGAAGCTATTAGGTCATTATACAGCAGCAGCAGTGTGAAGAGAGGGGCTGCATCACGTCATTAAGGGCGAAATAAGGAAACATTACCGCATTGCCATAAAGCATGATGCACAAGCCTGCACGTCAACTCTTGATGGTATTGTGGCAGAAAGTTGACCCCTCCCCTGTGAAGAAGACGTAAAAGGGCTCACTCAGAGGCATCAAGGCTCATTAGGCATGCAGGAAAAATTGGAGCAATGTGTGCCAACATGTAGAAAGACCAATTTTCTGAACACTCTATTATGCTGATAGCACTAAAAGTTAACATGTTCACCCGTGGATGTCTAATAGTCCTACGGAACAGCCATTGCTGTCGACGATTTGCTTTCCTGATTACCAACCTTGTTAATGAAAAGGCAATTAAGAGAATATGTTCCCTCTATGGGTAGAGTCCCGTCCCGTCTAATTAGATGGCAACTTTGATCACTCACTGCCTAATCCGAGGTTCAGTGAGGCTTCTCAACGTGAGATGCTAACTGATGGAGTTACCAAGGCAAAAGAAAACCAATGCCACTCCACATAATAGGGCATTACTCTTATTAGGACATTGGGATTAGTCTTCACATGCAGAACAAAAAAGAAATAATCACAAGAAGTGACATACACAAGACAAGAGAGAAACATGTCTCATGTATCTGCGATTGGCTGGCGACCAGTCTAAGGTACACCCTGCTTTTCAACCAAAGTCAGCTGGGATTGGCTCCAGCATACCCCCGTGATCCTAGTGAGGACAAGCGGTATAGAAAATTGATGGATGGATGGAAGTCCTGTATCACACACACAATGAGAACCAGGATAGCGGACCAGATCTGTTTGCCCACATATCATTCCGTGGAATCGAATGCCCAAAAAAAGGAATAATTAACATTTTTGGGTGTGTGGAACAGATAAATTGGATGTACATTTTGTGTAGAAAAACTGTTTCTGTTTTGGTCTGATTCGGTTTCGGATGGACTCTTTGGAATGGTTTAATAATGAGATACCACTGTGGTACCTATCGAGTCTTGTCCACCGATGGTGATGGTGGACTATTTACACCTGTCCATCCAGAAGCTCCCACTCAGAGTCTGTTTCCATCAATACCTTCAACTGAAGACTCGAGACTTTATAGCCAAGTTATTTGTTTGTGCAGCCTTGTGACTGCCTGTCAGAGAAAATCACATTTGAGACCAAACAGCAGCAGTGTGTTGTCAGTAATCAATGGCTTCCTGCAACTGCACAGGGTCTGACCATCAATCTGTATCGGTGTATGCTTTATGTCGAAAAAAGTTGTACTGGAATGTAAGAAAGACAAGCTGTACTGTTCTGGTCAGTAGTTTACATACGCCAAATGTTTGTAAATTGTATTTTATGTTGCTGAAGGGAAACAGCTGCTTTCAATCATGGTCTATTATGATAAGTTAATAAGGCTTGGCTTTGTCAAGTTTACTGTATATTTGTACAACTTGTATGTGTACTTTTGTAAATTTTGTAACAAACTTGTGCACCATTCTTTCTTCTTCTTTTTTAAAACGGTTGACAATGTGCGTTGCATAAGCATTCGACCCTGTAAAAGAATGGTTCAAATAAATCATTAAGGACACCAAATTACAAACACTCACGCCCACATACCGCCTTACTGTCTAATTGTATGTGCAACGCTCCACTGCAAAAACTCGTATTACTGTAGTGCATTTGCCAGTTGGATCACATCAAGGCTGTACGGCTTTCTCACCAAACTAAGGTTGTCAGGAACTGTACTGAGACGATTGGTTTGTTCAATCCTCGGATTGGACAACACCTAAGGAAGAAAAACAACTTACAACTGAATATGACAAAAAGTAGTTACATTTGCTTACTATTTGCCTAAACTGCAGATAACAAGTTTCTCAGAAGTTGCAAAAAGTCCTCAAAAGTGTATTATAAAGTCCTATTAAGTGTCCTATAACTGCTGTCAGTGTAATAAATGTGAGTCTAAATACAGGACAGATGATCCTGCACTGAAAATAGCACAGTAATGTGACTGATTACCCGTGACTGACAAGACTTTGAGATCATAAACTGTACATGTTAAGTAGCTAAGAAATCAATTTTTCATTGTAACTGTACTTTTTCTTTACAACTGTTGCCTCGCCTTCCCTTTGCTGTTGATTATTCTCGTCCATGACCTTCGGCGGGGCTCGTCGTCCCCTCCTTTCTCTGCCTGCAGTGACATTCAGAGCGCTGCAATTGAGCGGTCAATCTGTCACAAAGCAACAAGCGTGGGCAAGGCAGAAGACAACTTTGCTTAGATTTGTTGGAGATGAAAAGGTTTGTCTCATGCTCCTACGCCACTAACATTGTTTTCATTTCATTATCATTTATCAATTATCATTACTGTATGCAAAAATAATAACGCATCTCTTGAAGGTCCCGTATTTTATTCTTTTCTACTATTTAAGTCTCAGAACATGTATTGGAAGGGTGCTGGGAAATATAGCCTTGATGCTGGAATTAAGACAGTTACTGGGAACACAACATTTTGTGTGTCTGTTTGTTCATGCATGTCTCTGACAGTGTGTGTGTCTCCTGGAAGCGCTACTGTGCATTTTATCCACATATTCACTGTAACGCTGCACTGGTTCAACATAATAGATACCATATATCCCGTACTGAGCCGCATGGTGGCCTAGTGGTTGGCATGTTGGCTACACAGTAAGGAGATCTTGGTTCGTATTGTACTGCATTTTCTAAAAGTATGCATGTGCCCTGTGATTGTCTGGCGACCAGTCCAGGGTGTACCCTGTCTCTTGCACAACATTTTAACGACAACACCACTGTAAGCCTATTCGTTGAAGAAAAACATGATCAAACAGCTACCATTACTGTATCTGACTGACTGATAGTTTGCCGAACTACAGTCCTTATTTAAAGATGTGTAGCAAAGCCTGCTATTAAAAAAATGTGACTCATCTATCTAGTGGTGGGTAAGAAGCAGTACCATGTCCATGCAAACCCACAACTTGAAAAGCATGGCGGTTTTAGCACCTCTTCTCTCTCTGGTGCACATAAACAGGCTCTAATGACACACATCACTGATAGAACACCAATAAAATTCCCTTTTGCATCGCGGGGGACCTTTTTTAGGGGCTTTGGACCTTCTAAGCTTTCAATTAGGGCTAAACTTTCTAAAGGATTCTAGAAGCTGATACATCATCTGAACTAAAATGGGACAATATAATCATGTTCTAGTTTTTTCCAAGGTTTTCTGTCCTCCTTAGGAAGTTCGCTTTCATGTTACATTTCTGTTTTTTTTCCAAATCCTGCTGCAGTACACAGTGGCCTATATCATTTTAATTGGAACGGGTGTCAGCAGGGTTCTGAAACGCAGAAGCAGATTGTGCAAAAGCTGAAATGATGAACGAACAAGTCAAATAATCCAATATAAAGGAAAATGACAGTATATGATAATAGCTATTTTCACATCTAACTGCTGTTGAGTTCTCACGGACTGCAGGCAAGGACACGCAGCGTAACCTCGCTCATTTCCTCTTCAGCTTTACATCAACGCTGTTCATTTCACTCATTTTGTCACACAACTGATACACAGCATATGATCGCAGGGTGGAGAAAAGACACTTAGTGGAGAAGCATTCATTTAAAAAAAAGTGGTCGGCTCAGTGTAGCATTTGCAACACAATGATATCATGAAAAGGGGGGTGCACGACCAACATTACGATTAACGTCGTACTATGTCAGAGTTCCTCTAAGTCCTCCGTCAGATATACAGCAGTGTTCAAAAGAAGAGCAGTGCAGTGTGACTAACCAGATTAATCACTATGAGTACGTTTTTAAAGCCACATGGCAAACAGGTTACCAGTAGATGCAGTAGATTCTCAGAAAACAAACAAGCATGCCGTGGCTCTTGTCCATTATTTACACCAAGCATCCGCATCAGCTGCTATCCTGAAAATCTTGGGTACATTGGCATGAATCAGACGTTATTGTTTGACTTACCTACAGCATTGTTCAAAATAACAGCAGTGCAATGCGTCTAACCAGATTAATCACTGTTATTAGCATGTTTAATTGCTACATGGCAAACAAGTTACCAGTAGGTGCAGTAGATTCTCAGAAAACAAACAAGACCCAGGATTCATGATATGCACGCTCTTAAGGCTGTGCAATTGGGCAATTAGTTAAAAGAGGTGTTCAAAAAATAGTGTGGCATTCAATCGGTGATCAGTGATCAATTTTGTGAAAAAACAGGTGTGAGTCAGGTGACCACTATAAGGATGAAACCTGCACTTGTTGAACATGCATTTTACTTTGAAAGCCTGAGGAGAGTTCAAGACATAGTTCAGAAGAACAGTGTACTTTGATTAAAAATTTGAATGGAAAGGGGCAAAAAATGTAGAGGTGTAAAAATGTTTTGGCTGTCCAACTAAAAAGATCTTCATTGCCTTAAAATGGAGAGCAAAACCAGAGACATGTAGCACAAAACGGGAAGACAACTATCAAAATGTATGGAAGAATAACCAGAATGGCAAAGGCGCAGCCAATGACCATCTCCCGGATGATCAAAGACAGTCTGGAGTTACCTCAAAGTACTGTGACAGTGAACCTATTTAAAAGAATCCCCCGGAAAGTCCCTCTGTTAAAAAAAAGGCATGTGCTGAAGAGGTTACAATTTGCCAAAGAATACATCAAATGGCCTAAATATAAATGGAGGAACATTTTGTGAACTGATGAGAGTAGTAAAGTTGTTCTTTTTGGGTCCATGGGCTGCAGGCAGTTTGTGAGACGACCCCCACACTCTGAATTCAAGCCACAGTACACAGTGAAGACAGTGAAGCACGGTGGTGCAAGCATCATGAGATGGGCATGTTTCTCCTACTATGGTTTTGGGCCTTTCTATCACATAGCAGGGATCATGGATCAGTTTGCATATGTCAAAATACTTGAAGAGGTCATGTTACTTTATGCTGAAGAGGACATGCCCTTGAATTGGGTGTTTCAACAAGACAATCACCCCAAACACACTAGTAAACCAGCAAAATCTCGTTATGTTGTTATGTTATGGAGTGATCAGCCCAATCCCCGGACCTTAATCCAATGGAGAACTTGTGGGATGACATCAAAAATGTTGTTTCTGAAGCAAAACTAAGAAATTTTCGTGAATTGTGGAATGTTGTTAAATAATCTTGGAGTGGAATAACAACCGAACGCCACAAGTTGGTTTACTCCATGCCACACAGATGTGAAGCAGTTATAAGAAAGTGTCCTCATACAACTAAATATTAGTTTAATGATTCACAGGATTGCCGAATCCTAGAAACAAAAATGTTTGAACAAAATAGTTTGTAATAGTTTGTAGTGTGTTTGTAAAGTCACCGGCAGACACTGCTTTTTTTTTAACACACCCCTTTCAACTAATTGCCCAATTGCACAGCCTTAAGAGCGTGCACATCCTTAATGCTGGGACTTGTTTGTTTTCTGAGAATCTACTGCACCTACTGGTAACTTGTTTGCCATGTAGCAATTAAACATACTAATAACAGTGATTAATCTGGTTAGTCGCATTGCACTGCTGTTATTTTGAACACTGCTGTAGGTAAGTCAAACAATAACGTCTGATTCATGCCAATGTACCCAAGAGTTTCAGGATAGCAGCTGATGCGGATGCTTGGTGTAAATAATGGACGAGAGCCACGGCAGCAAGATGCAAGTTAATTATGTACACAGCACGAATCTTTTAGCAAAGTAAAGAGACCTTCTCAACCCACACAACACACTTCCTGCCTTCAGAGTAAGAGTAATTAGTAAGTAAGAAATAATTGAAACACTAAACTTCATAGGCCTTTTGGTGTCATTCCAATATTTATGTAAAATTAAAACAAAATGGTGAAGAGAGAGCTGAGCCGGAAGGCAAAGCTCTCTGTTTACCGATCGATCTACGTTCCCACCCTCACCTATGGTCATGAGTTATGGGTCATGACCGAAAGAATGAGATCGCGGATACAAGCGGCGGAAATGAGTTTCCTTCGTAGGGTGGCTGGACTCACCCTAAGAGATAGGGTGAGGAGCTCGGCCATCCGGGAGGAGCTCAGAGTAGAGCCGCTGCTCCTTCACATCGAGAGGAGCCAGTTGAGGTGGCTCGGGCATCTAGTCCGGATGCCTCCCGGGCGCCTCCCTGGTGAGGTGTTTCGGGCACGCCCAGTCGGGAGAAGGCCCCCGGGAAGACCTAGGACACGCTGGAGGGACTATGTCTCACAGCTGGCCTGGGAACGCCTTGGTGTCCTTCCGATGGAGCTGGAAGAGGTCGCCGGGGACCGGGAAGTCTGGACTTCCCTACTGAAGCTGCTGCCCCCGCGACCCGGACCCGGATAAGCGGAGCAAAATGGATGGATGGGTGGATAAAACAAAATGTAAAACTTTAACCTTAAAAGCCAATCAGAGTTGATATATTTGCATACCAGTACAGTCTGCTTCATATCGTTTACATCACTTGACTCGTCACAGACCGCTGAATATGTTTGCGCTGAATTCATGTCATCAACTTGCCTACTGGTGATGTTTGTTGCCATTCTATTGGTCCTGTCTTTGCAAAGAGACACATTTGTCTGATTTTCTGAATAATTTCCTGTTTTTTTTTTTTTACTCTGGGATTAGATCTGATATTTTTATGAATAATTTATTCCTGTATCCTCCATCTGTGAAAGAGGTTTCCCCCTCCTTGCTAGCAGGTGCTCTGTAGTGGTTGCCAAATCATTCTCTTACGCTCATCTGCAGTTAGGTACTTTCCTGAAAAAGCTGTGCTTGTTTTGAAACTTGACATTTTTTTGTTGTTGGGGTAAGCCGGCATCATTGGCAGTGAATACAAAGAAACATGTCCATTCAAAATGTAACTCTATTTTCTTCTGATATTTTCTAAGGGCATATTCGTGGTTATGGATGGCGTGGGTGGCACACACACTCAACAACACGCCTTTTGCACGTCTCACTGCACACAATGGCAGCCCTCCCCGTTCCCCAATCAGCAGTCAGAATGCAGTGTAGATGTATTCACAGACTTGCAGTGAGTCGTATATGTAATGCGGTTTCCTCCACTTCGGTGTGAAAAGAAAATCAGCTGAATCTACCCCTGGTCTAAGGTCTAACCGATTACTTGATTAATTGAAACACGTTTGAGATTAATCGACTAAGAAAACAATCGTTAGTTGCTGCCCTGGTCTGCTTTTGGAGATGAAAGCAGAATGGCTACTTCACTGGACTGTAAATGAAAGAAAAAGTCCTTTCTTTACTTATTTAGACATGAAATGCAGTCTGGTGAAGCATTAGCAAGCAAGTTAGTTGAAGGTTCTTCTATTTACCTCACTTTACGTCACTTGACTTCAAGCAGTTACATTGTGACTTTCAACATGGTAATAGGAAGTTCATATCTTCATTTTAGATTCTCATTTCTTCTTGTCAGCGACCCTCCCGTCCCAAACTTTTAAATCTATATTTTTTTTCAAAATAATTTTCCTAATCTATGACACTTCTCCCATCTTCTCCTTCCTATCTGAACCCCTTCTGCAGCCCCGTCGCCTCTAGCTAAATGAATCACACTCTCCATTTCTTTGCTGCCATCTTTTCCTTCCCATCCCAGTCGGGCTCCATCAGATTCTGCCCGTTTCTCCCTCGCTGGCTCCAGCATCTAATATCTCTGAGGAGATGCTGTCATATGCTGCTCTCGGGGGCTAAGCGGTGCCCCCATCATGCACCAACCACCCCTTTCTCTCCTCAACCCCTGGGCCTTGCTGCCACTCCCCGGGCAGGATTATGTGGAGCTTAATTCCTTTTTCAGCTCTCACCTGAAGTTTGGCAGGGCATGAAATAAGAGTGCACTTAATGCAAATAAAAGTTTGGCGATTGACGCAAGGCGTGGGGGTGTATCGCATATACACCTCAGTGAAGCAAGGGAACGGCAAAGGATGACGTTTCACTGCATGTTTGGAGCGTTGGTGCAAATGTTAAAGTATATAAACGTTTTTTTTAGGATTTTTTTTTTATGTTCTTTAATATGGTATTTTTTAGTAAGGAACTTTTGGTTTCCCCACATGGTACATGTTAAGCGTGGGGCAGGAAGTGTTCCTACCCATACTCATCTAGGCACTCTGTAAATTAACCACACAGCTGGTGAGTCACCATTTCAAAATCATCATTTAGGTGCCGCACGGTGGCTGAGTGGTTAGCACATTGGCCACACAGTCAGGAGATCTGGAAGACCTGGGTTCAAATCTCCGTTGGGCATCTCTGTGTGGAGTTTGCATGTTCTCCCCGTGCGTGTGTGGGTTTTCTCCGGGTACTCCGGTTTCCTCCCACATTCCAAAAACATGCATGTTAGGTTAATTGGCGACTCTAAATTGTCCATAGGTATGAATGTGAGTGTGACTGTTTGTTTGTCTATATGTGCCCTGCGATTGACTGGCGACCAGTCCAGGGTGTACCCCGCCTCTCGCCCAAAGCCAGCTGGGATAGGCTCCAGCATCCCCGTGACCCTAATGAGGATAAGCGGTACAGAAAATGAATGGAATGAATGGATCATTTAGGTGATACAAAAACAGCAACCAACAGCACTCGAATGACAGTCGTATAAGATAACAAACTTACTTTGCCAACTAGCGTGCACATTTCAGTCATCTTGCATCTATTTTTACTACCATAAAACCTTCTCACTGACCCCCACCCTTTGGATCACCCCATCTTATTCTGAACTGTGCAATGCATCCTGCAATGTCTCGTTAGGGCAGACTTTTGAAAAGGCATTAAATATGCACAGTTCACCTGCAGTCGTACGCAACAGGCTCATTAAGACACACTGAATCATTCAACATGAGTATGCACTTGCAAAAAGACAAATGCAACGCGACGCAACAAGCCAGAAATTCCACAGGTGGCTTGACCTCCTTCAGTTGCCTTATCCCTTATTTAGAACAGCTCGCAGGGAGTTAATGGGCTTGAAACAATGCATTTTTCATGAACCGCCCTCACACATGCATGCCTGTGAAAGGTTAGTTTGGTGAGTGGAGTTGAATGGAGCGTACAGGCAAAGAGCAGGGAACATTTGAAGACAAGTAAGCGACTGGGCTCCTCACCCGATGAAGCCTCCTTGGAAAAAGCAGAAAGACAAGACGTGAAGAATCCGGATGACCTGAGAGAACATCCTCCGACTCTGGTGATGTCTCCACGGTCACGCCGAAGAACTTTTAGGAGAAGTCGAATAATGTTGATGATGTGACTTTAGTCCAATCGGCAAATCCACCGCGCACTGTGTGAGTGGAAGAGGATGTCAGCAGGCATCGTCTTTTTCTTTCTCTCACGCCTTCCCGGACTGAGCGCTCCTTTTGGGTTGGCTGGAAAACTTCTCCTCCTCCTCCTCCCCCTCCCCCTCCTCGTACCCCCCCCCTCCCCCAGCACGCTCCGCTCCGGGGTGGCTGAGCGCATTCAAGCCGGTCGACGAGTGCTGCCAGGCGGATGCCTGTCAGGCAGCAGCTCGGTGGCGGAAATAGTTTGTGGCTCTCGATTGATAAAAATCAAATTAGCTGTTGAATTTATAAACTGAATTCCAAAAAATAAGTCCGAACGCGAGTCAACGTTAACATTCGCGTAAGTAAAGCGTTGTTTGCGCTTCCTCGTCCTCGAGTGACGTCATCCGCGGCGTCATCAACGTCGGTCTCGAGACCCCGACAGCGATAGGTGAATTTTGGATTCAGTATTTCAAAAATTAGGATGGAAAAAAAATAAATGGAACATTTTCGTAGCTAGAGCACAGAAAACCGGTTTGTGACTTCGTAATTATAATCTTTACCGTTACCTTCACACTCTATAACGCTATTATTCTTTGATTACGTCACATGACGCAGCTGTAATGCGCGGGCTACGGGATCACTGCAGGGACAAAAGACAGCCATGTCTGTAAAAGTTAGCAAGCTAGCAAGCTAACTAGTTAGCCTCCTAATTATGTGCTGCATTCAAAACTTAAGAAATGGACAAAAAACTTGCCACTTCCATACAAAAAGTTAGGAGAAACGATTTTGTGTTGTCACGGTAAGCTAATGTCTTGTCTCAATAATGGAACATTACTGACTCCTAGTGGCCGGAATACAACATACATCTTTGACTTTCAATGTTTTTGGACTAACAATACACCATAATCCACCACAATCCAAACAGTGATCATTTATTAATTAATTAATGATTCGAAAAAACACATTAGAGCGATAATCAGACAATATTGATTTGATGAATTGCTCATACAGGCAAACCCTATTTTTTGTACAATTAACTTTTTGTCAAAAGAGCCTAATTTTCATATCATATTGAACGTAACGGCAGTGCAGAAAATAGAAGTTTATAATCATAATTGTCTGTTTTAAATGAAACCCCAAAAGGATGTTTGGCAATGTCAGTATGTGTTGTTAGAGCCACAACACCACAAAGTAAGTTCCAACAGCGGCTCTTGTTTTACGGCTACGTATAACCCAGAAATGCGAGCATGTCTGATTTGCTGAAGTTTTATTGCTGGATACATAAGGGGATAAAATAAAGATGTTGGTTCACCCTCATTAGCTGCAGCCAGTAGGAACTGGTAATGACTCTCACTTACAATTAGACTTGCAATCAAGGGACACTTGTAGTGTTCTATCAAATATCCAAGAACCTTCTCCAAGCAGGAAGCTAGGTGTGTGCTCCATCAGATGATAAATGACTTTGTAGATGAGATACATGCCAGCAGGCTTTCAGACATTCAGCAGGTCAGGTTATAGATCAGCGTATGCACACTTTGAAAGCTTTTCCTGGTGTTGTGGATGAGCACAATGTGGGACGACATCACTCACAGAGTTCCACCATCAAATTGCCTCCATGTCAGTCATTTGTCTTTTCCCAGGATGATTCCGCGGCGCGAGGATGGCAGATATGTCACTCTTTTCTATTCATGGGGCAAGACTCGGCAGATTAACCTTTAGCCCGCGCCATTTCCTAGTCTTCTTGTTCCTATCTTCTGTGAGACCCGCGTGTTAAAGAAGTATTGGATTGCTCTCCTTTTGTACAGGATGGGAAAGTGAGAAAATAGCTCCCCTTCATCCTAATTTTAAATTACTCGTATATGTGACATTCCCATATAGCCGTTCTATGGCTGGACATGTTGGTTGGTACAAGGTCCAAAGTCCTAAACTATATAAAACATGCAACACAGTGGAAACATTTATGTTTTATGTTCAAATATTTGCACGTATCTCCAAATGTAGAGTTTTGTTGTTGTCGCTTTTGGTGAAACATTTCGTAAGTATTTTTTTTTTTATGAACAATATTTTACATATCATAATTTGGAGTTAGAGTTTGTCTGTGACAACACATATTCTGTATGACTGATAACTTTTTGAAAAATAAATATATTAATTTTCATTGAATTTCACAAAACAAAAGCTTAACAGGTCGAAAATTTACATTGCCACTTGTTGCTGGGTTGAATTGTGCCAAATGGGTTTTCCTTTTTTTTCTAATACTGCTACAATGACAAATAATCTCCATGATTGATATGAAGACATAATTTTGATACTTAGATTATGTCCATACATTTTTATTGACAATATAGCAGGCCGACAATGCAGAGACGAGCACATTTAATTGCAAATAATATTTCCTCACATTTGCATTACCACTTGTTGCTAGGCACTATTGTGGCCAAAAACCCAAATGTCAACAATAAACAATAAGCAAAGCACCTCCCATTCTTATACAAATTACTGCTGTTGTTGTGTTGGCCACGTATGGCAGAGTGCTCCACTTGGCTGAGAAAAGGCCCCGCAGGAACAGCGGGAACAAGGCCTGCAAGCTTAAATTTGGGTACGAGCTGCTAGTTACCGACAGGCATAGCTGAGGACGGCTATTTGAGTGCTTGTGTCAATGACTGAAAGCATGAAGGGACCTAAAAAGCATTAGCTGTGCTAGCATTAGCTGCCCAAGCATTAGCAGCATGCTAGTGGGAAAGATTTTCAACCCATCAGCAAAACATACTTTCGTAGTTTATCTTATTTGTGAATTTCTTTTAAAATGATCATATTGATTATATACTGTGTAAAACTACGACAGGACAAATATCAAATTAAAGAATTAAATTAATACAGACCCACAATCCCCCAGTGTGGGCCTTGAGTTTGTTTTTCAGAGAGGTGCAAATATGCACATTAGCACTCAATAAGGTCATCAAATGTTACTTTTATGCTTTCCCATGTAGTACCAAGATTTAGACCCAAATACGAGGTGTAAGAAATAGAGGAAAAATACAGTGTAGTAGTCTATCTGAAAGAAGCTTGGATGGTGCATTCAAGGACCATCAAGCAATGTGGGAAAAATTGCCGCTTGCATCAAAAATGCAACAACTAGGGGATTTCTAACTGTATATTATTTTTTGAATAAAATATTGACCCATATTTCCAAAAGTCTTATCCTTTTACGAAAAATTTGATGTAGATATTTCAAAAGTATTACATTTTAAATTTTTTT
>QODF01000084.1:2016081-2057034 GCA_024372805.1 Oostethus manadensis | reverse complement strand
AGACAAACAAACATTCACACTCTAATGGACAATTTAGAGCGGCCAATGAAGCTAACATGCATGTTTTTGGAATGTGGGAGGAAAGCGGAGTACCCGGAGAAAACCCGCACACGCACGGGGAGAACATGCAAACTCCACACAGAGATGCCCAACGGAGATTTGAACCCAGGTCTTCCAGATCTCCTGACTGTGTGGCCAATGTACATAGAAAATACAAATTATTAAATCATTGTTTGTGTTGGCCGCAGTGTGTTCTGAAGCAGATACACTTATACTGTAGCATGGCGGACACTCACACGGAGAGTTTTCCCCTGGCTTTGCCTTGATATATTTGGATAGAAATCCCTCGGTAGTAGCCTGATGAATAAACGATGGTGGAAAAAAAAAGCAACTCCTGAACTCCTGACAGAGCCAACTATGTGTCCTCATGCATTACACATCCATTCAATTTGTAAGGCTGGCCGAGCTGCCGGAATCACAGCCCATCCACACACACACACACACACACACACACACACAGACAGAGAAAAAGCTAGTTTGTACAAAGCACAAATGATGAGTCAGTCAGCCAAATCATTGGAAGATTACACCGTGGCACAAGCACAATGTTGGCTCGTGGTGTTGTTTTGTGTAAGGAAGTAGAGCCAAACATTGTCTTGTGAATCCACAACACTTTCCGTACATCACTGCCGTCCTCATCGCAAAGCGCCACCGGAATGACAATGGGCGTCATGCTGTCACAGACATATTATTTGTAGGATTCTGCGTGGGTTTGAGGGTTGTTTTGCTGACTGCTGGGAAATCGTATCTCTCTGCAGTTTCCGTGTGGCGATCAAAAATGCTTCAACCTGGGGATTTATTCTCCCTTGGTCATTAAATCGCACCCCACGTGTCAAAACGAGCAAAAGTATATATTTTTAAACATAAAAAGCCTTCAAAAACATGTATTTTGCGATGTGTTTAAAAAAACATAAAACACGTCAAGTGCATTTTAGCACATTACTAGGAAAGCGAGGAGACGAAAGAATGAGATCGCGGATACAAGCGGCGGAAATGAGTTTCCTCCGTAGGCTGGCTGGACTCACCCTAAGAGATAGGGTGAGGAGCTCAGGGTAGAGCCGCTGCTCCTTCACATGGAGAGGAGCCAGTTGAGGTGGCTCGAGCATCTAGTCCGGATGCCTCCCGGGCGCCTCCTCCCCGGTGAGGTGTTTCGGGCATGCCCGGTCGGGAGAAGGCCCCGGGGAAGACCTAGGACACGCTGGAGGGACTATGTCTCACAGCTGGCCTGGGATTTAGACTCAGCTGGGACGGAGACTGCTGCCCCCGTGACCCGGACCCGGATAAGCGGAAGAAAATGGAATGGAAATTCCATTAATATACAGTATATAAAATATCATTATCACCAAAAACCCCACCCCCAAATGATACCGACATGAGCGATATTATAGGACATCCCTAAATATAACCCAATAAAGATTTACCAAAAATTGAAACAGACTTTAACTTTAGGAAAGACCCCAACAGATCTATCTAGACTACAACTCTCCTGAAAATAAAAAGAAAAACCCAAGACTCCAATGGGGGACTTTGTTTGCTTTGCAGTGTTGGCTTCAGAAAGAAAGTCAAAGTCCCATACTTTTTTTTTTTACAGCAATTGCACAAGAGAAATGTCCCAGGAAAATAAGGGAAATCCATGAGGGAAGTCCAGGATCTTGTAGTTTTTGTCTGCTACAGGAACCTAAAATCATCCCATACCCAACACATGTTCTTACAAACGGACTTATCAACTGATAATAATAAAAAATAATATAAATACTATATATATAAATGTAAAAAATATAATAATAATAATAATAAAATAATATAATATAACCAACAATACAACCTAATGTTAAACACAGGAAATGAACAAACTAAGTAATTATTGAGACATCGAGAAGGGTTTGGATTTTTCAAAAAGCCATTTCTTCCTAGTCCTTGTCCTTTTCGGACATGTTGTATTGTGAAAGTGGAATCATGTGATGTGCTAAGCTTGTTAAGCATGTTGGAAACGAACAAAACAGTTAGCATCACTAGACATTGCGCGTGTGTTCAACAAAGCAGACTGAAAGTACATACCCAGGCTACTTTCCTCTCCCTGTCCTTTGCAGGCACGAGCAACTCTTTCTCTGAGCCACCCGTCACAGGAGCGGGCATCGCCCTGATCGCTGCAAGCCACCGCACTATACCTCACACTTGACCTCAAGCCTGGATGTATTTTTAAACGCTGGCACGGATGCACTAAATGGAGTGCACAAACCTGGAATATATATATATTACCCGGAATATATATATATATTTATATACCATATATATTAACAAACTCGGGATATAGTGACAGAGTCTAAGCGGACCACTGGAAGATGGGGTGGGGAGTCACCAGGGAAAGTGGTTCCTTTTTCTTTCAATGCTTCTTAAGGCTGATGGTTTGTTCTCAACGGGTTCCTGTGTTTGTGAGACATTGCTTGTACTGGGAATGAAAAGATGTCACCTAGAATGAGCATGGCTGAGAACCAAGCGACATTTAGTTTGTGATTAATTGCACTACTAGTCGAGCACTCTTTTGGGTCCCCGTTTTGATGGCGCACGGAGAGCGTGGAGGAGTTCTAATGGTGAAAATACAACTCCAGCCGGGTTGACTGGAAGGTGGCGCTTTGCGGCAATAACGAGCGCCATATTGCCTCCACCCACAAAGCTCATTAACATGCTCACATACTCAGATGCCATAAAATATGTTCTGGAGTGATTGTAGTCTGTGTGGTTTGGGTGAGTTTGATGTTTTCAAGGCTTGTCCTACTTAATGCTCGTTACAAACACAACAATAAAGTACCCCATGGGACCTTCTTATGCTGCGAGGGTGTGATGGAAATTCATGGAATACAAAGCAATGCATTAAATTTGAATTAGCTACCAGAAGCAAAGGGTTAAGAAATCTTCCTTCTTGGTAGTCTTTTTTTTTCTTCCAAGGATATATGTGCCGTGGGATTTTTTTTCCCTCTGCAGCTGACTCCTTGTACCTTTTTTGAATTAATCATTGTTGGAATTAATCATGTATGCTTTGAACTTCACGGCGGCTCAGACACATAATTCACAATAGCATGACACAGAGGCACTGTGGGACCATTTTTAACTTGGGCCATCCTTGGGGAAAAATCGCCTACCTTTTATTTATTGTGTTAATGTTTGTTTGTCTATATGTGCCCTGCGATTGGCTGGCAACCAGCCCAGGGTGTACCACGCCTCCCGCCCAAAGTCAGCTGGGATAGGCTCCAGCATACCCGTGACCCTAATGAGGATAAGCAGTATAGAAAACGGATGGATGAATGGATACAGTCTGGTGCTACCTTGGTTTCCGTCATTTTGTTGCTAAAAGGCCCAACAAAAACCGCAACCTACAAAAACCGAGGCAGCTTTTCCCGTAGGAAATAATCCAAATCAAATTAATCTGTTACAGGCACCCAGAAATATTAACAAAAATACATTTTGTAGAGAATAATTGCAGTTTTCCATGCAGAAAACGATGCAAAATAATAGTCAATAATTGTCAGTAGTTCCTGGCGAGACGAAATTCTGTTGTGTTCCTCGCCTTCTTCATCAAAGTGCTGGCACTCGCAAATTTCTTGGCCCCATGGCGGGTTATTTACCAGTTGATAAACCATTCAAAAAAAATAAAAACTGCACAAACAGTGACTCAGCAACGCGTAAGGTGCCCTGCTAGTTTGTTACGTGTAATACTGTAAGAAAAATCGAGAAAGTGTATACAAACTGAAAATTTCAAATGAAAACTGACTCGTACCCCGAAAACCTGGGTGTACATTTGTGGCGCTCCCTAGGGGTTGTGCTCAAAATGCTTTTGCAAACACGCTGGCATACGTGTAAAACAGAAATCCTCAGTTGGGGATACATTTTATGTCAAATGTTGACCGTTTTGTGTGCAGCGGCTCAGGAGTTGAGTATGATGTATGGCTACTTTTCAGCAGGCTCCAACTTTCAAAGTGTATAAATTGGGAGTTAACTGCTTTTTCTTCATCATATTTGTATTTGAAATGTTTCCACGAGTCAAAGTGCCAGCACAAATTGGCTGCAGAGGAAATCTGGCAGGGTGAGAAGGTGATTTGCATGGAGTTGATTGGCCCCCTGTGTGGCTCCAGGTGCTGGAATCTTAACAGGCTTGTTTGTGCTCACTTGCTACTGATGCAATAGTTGCTGTGTTTTTTGAAATCATACTGCTTTTTTTTAACAAGGAGTGAACATGTGCTATGATAAAACCTCCTGTAATAACAGCATCTTAACCTTTCCAAGGGTGTGTTTTATTGCCTTTTATGTGTGTTTGGTATGGGGTTGCTTATTTATTTCAGGCTTGCTTGATTAGTTCAGTTGGGGAACATCACGTGGCTACATTTGCGCAATTCAACATGTGTTAAAAGGAGTAGGAAGAAGCCAAATTGAGATAATCTGGCCCCTGGATTGGAAATTAAAAGTAGACCTTGCCCACGTAGCATCATTAGGAAGATCAAGGCCGCACTTAAAACATAAAAAAAAAAAGATTAGCAGAAAGTGTTGATTGCAACACAACATTGTGTTTTTAAAAAATACATTAATAAATGATAGCTGTTTACTGGTTGAGTATGGCCTACTATTAGTACAACATGCATACTGTACATATTCATGGCCTAGATGAATCATTTTTAAGCATAAAATGGCCAAATGAACAAAACTACAAATATAAGGCGTTCAAAAAATGGCATATGCAGTCAAGACAGTATTGTTGTCTGCGCCTTTAAGAAAAAGTGGCCTGGGAGGTGACGTGTGTGACGTCAGCTGGCTAGAGTTGAGTGCTAGCAACAGGTGAGCCGTGTAGAGAGTAGCCGACAGCAGATCCTGTGTGAATGTTTACTGCGTGTGTTCTCTGCTTGTTAGTAAAGCGACTAAAGTGCATTGTGACTTTCTCCTTAGACACAAACAGCGGCAGGCGGTAGAATAGTACTCTTCACTGGTCTGTTGGTGTCGGTAACGTTACATTGACGAGACAATAACCACCAGGAACGGGCGTGGCCACTCCGGAAATGTATCTTTTTGCTTCAATCAGTCACTCTGACAGCGACAGATTTTTTTAGACAATAAAAGGTCTTGGACTTTCAAATGCAGTCGTCGCTTTTTATCACGATTAATTGGCTCTGGACCCTAATACAATGTGGGATTCAATACTAATAAACCCAATATTTTTCCAGTTAGACCATAGAAAACATATTTTTAACCTTCTAAATTGTTTTTTTGTCCATTATTAAAAATAAATAATGCTTCTTTTGTCACTTTTACACTTTTATTACCCAGTATAATAGACATAATAATAAAAAATATGCCATGTTAGACATAAGGAAGATAAGCGAGAAAGAAGACATTCGGTGCTCTCATGGTCCCTCTCAAAATGTCTGAACCATCTCTTGTTTCCATTATAGTTCTGGTAGAGCAAGAAGGGGGTCTCCTTTGTTTTGATATTCTGACATCATCAAAAATGTGCTTACATTTTTGCAGCAGACACCTAAAAAATTTCCATTTTCGAAAGCTAATTCCTTTAATTGGTCTCTTTGCTGTAACGGAACTCTTGAAATCAAATATATTTTGGACAAAATTGAAATTCACCGAAATGCGCCTGTATTAATTTTAACACTTCCATGCTCCACCTACTGCAATCTACTGGATTGCAGGCAGCAAAAGGTGGAGCATCTACTGGATGTCTGGCATCATATTGGCATCCTATTGATATCCACTCTTTGTGCCTTCTGAAATAACCTTTTAGTTAAATAAAATGACATTTTTGATCAATCCTTCTCACAACATTGCAGATTGAAGTCAAAAGTACTTCGTCTTTTTACCACAAAAATGGCATCCGTCCCCCGGGACCTGTCTCACTGTCAAAAGTTTATGTTCAAAAAATCCTTTCATCTACAATCAGGGTTGTGAAACTATTTATAACTTTCTTAAACCTTTTCATGACTGCCCAAAAAAACCCTCCTCCACAGTATACCCCTCACCCGACCACCTTTTCACATTGCACAACATTATGCTGCCTTACAGAGGCACCTGCGGGATGTTCTCTGCACAATAACTTGACATTCAGACTGTATCTCTCAGGCTCTCAGCTTGCACTCTGGGGGATCCTGGAGAAACATGCCGGGGGTCTGGAGAAAAACAGCTGCTCTGGCCTCCATGCTGAGACATCCTGACATATCCCAAGACAGAAGTGATGTTGGTTCTGCACCCTGTTGCATGTTCTTACACCAGATGTCATCCTTCAAAACAAGTACAGATGGGGAAGAACTGCTTCTTTGTGTGTTTTTGTGTTACGGCTAACTCAAAAAGAGAACAATGTAAACTTAACATCTACTGTAGGTAATGGAGAGTACATTAGACGCATAATTTCCAAGGCACTGACTTGTCCCCACGCCATATGACTTATGCCGGCCGTCTGCCTTGTCGTCTTTGATGGAGTAAGGGTCACAACATTATGATGTTAATGCGCGCACATGGCGGCCGATCAATGCCGAGGCGTAACCCCAGCACGCCGTCACCATTGTTTTAGAGGGCCCGACTCGCTCTCGCTCTTTGCTTGCTAATGAATACAAAGTGCAGGGTAAAACTGAATAAAGTCCAAACAACACAAAGGGAAATTCAATATGAAAAAAAGGAATAAATGGGGCTTTTGTACGTGCCCGGGGACATAGGTCTAATAATTAATTAGACATAATGTTCCCAAATTGTTTTTTTTCCTTATTTTGTGAAAAGCATAGAAAAGACAACAAAGATAAACCCCTGTGCCAGTGTAAGAATTTAGGATTTCATACAAAACATACAGATGCTCTGGAATTAACAAACATTTGTAGGTTTCTTGAAAGTGTGCCAAGTGTCATGCTTTAAAAGTCCCATATCATATCATATTCTTTTTTTTTAAGTGTTAGATGTTCCACATTGGTGTGTGCGAAGTGTGTTGCCCAAAATCTAGCAGTCTTGCTGGAATGTAGACAGTTTAAAAAGGACTTTAATAAGGTCTAATGGGAACCTAAAGATCTGCCTTTATCCTACACTGTGTGTCTCCATGAAGTGCTATCTTTGCATTTTGAACTTTCTAGCTTCATTTTACTACTTTTTTTTTTCTAAATATATGAATGAATAAATCATGCTGTTTTGTGGCTGAGTATGGCCTATTATTGGTCAAAATTACACTATTATTCGTAAAAATGTCTTAATTACTAATAAACGATTATTTGTCAAACTGGCTGAAACTAACTAAAATACAAAAAAGGCTTTGAAAAGACACCAAAACTTATTTGACATGGTGTTCTACACTAGTCACTAGTCTGTAACATTACAGTAATGCTGTGGTTTTTAGTTTTTCTGTCATGCCCCCAACTGGAGCCCCCCCCCCAATTTGGTAAACCCTAGGGAAATACACAATATCTATTTATTTATCTGTAATGTACAGAGTCCCTCATACAGAGGGTTGGGTTAGGAAGGGCGTCCGATGTGCAACTTCGGCCAAATCAAAACATGCGAATCAAACAAGAGAAGTGATTCGCTGTGGCGAGCCTTGAAGGGATAAGCAGGGATAAGCTGAAAGGAAAAGAAGAAGAACGACTCAAACGGAAAACGGAGAGCAGTGAAGCATACAAGCGTATTCAAGAGTCAACCTGCATGCTGAGTACAACATATGTCTCAAAGTCCGTGCACTATTACCGGTGAGACACACAACCACCAGACTAGATCGCCGGAACAACAGGCTGGTATTGTAGGTCTGAATGATCTCACAACAGGCAAAATAATCCCTAATAAAAATCCCTCAAAACACGAGATGAAACTCATCTCTGCCATGTTTAGAGACCATGTTTAGAATGTTATCAGCAGGTTCTCTATGCTCTATCTAGGAAGACAAAATTGTTTAAAAATAGGAATCTTACCCTGCAGAAATTCGTTTATCGCAGACCAATCAACCGCGATAAAAAACGGACGTCTGCACTTGTCCAACATAATGCCATATATTAACTTAACATTAAACCAGTAAGAAAGAAGGACACAAATGTTTGCGACACGAGCACAGCCAAGTGAGCTGGAGTGCTAACCTTCAAAATTAGGGTAAAAATGTAATGTTCTTCCAGGATATGTCCTGCTTTCATGTCCTCATGTCATGTTGTTGTTTTTTTCAAGAAGTGATGAAAGTGTTGCGGTTGTCATTGTTTTTAATTGAGTGGCATTAAGGCCCTCTGCTGGATGTGACGTAACTGTCACCCTCTGATTGGCTGGGCCCCGGGATGCAGAGTCTCGAAGCCCACGTGGATGCTCCGATGTTTGTTATTTACAACACCAGTCAGACAAAAGGAAGACGTGCCGGACGGGTAACAAAAAATAATCTCAGGCTAAGGCAACCAAAACGTCTAGGGAAATAATAACCACAGCGGGTGGCACCACAAGGCAAAATGGTCAAGTAATCAGGTAATTAACAATCTGGGCTTTAGCAATACAGGTGATGCTTGGGAGAAGAAGACAATCCTGCGTCGGGAATAAGTAGGGAGGTAAATCACCATGAGGTGTGTAGCGTCTGTCATAATGAAAGAAATAAAGGACACATATTGACGACATCATTAAAAAGTCACTTTTGTGCATAATCGGGAACCTTTTAACCAAAACGCTGTAATTCAAACCCCCTTGAAATGATAGTAATAGTAATGCTCGACATCTGCAAAGCTGAATCATAAAGTGTAGTTCAAAAGAAGCAGCGCTGTAATGGTTGCTTCCGTTTTTGCTCTTATCCTTACTGCAAACTTTCACATGCCACAAAAAATAACGTCATGTAAATCAAGTCATGTGATCAATGTGGCTCCTCCTACCGTCAGTTATTAATACTAACCACCACCTTGCGAAACGGAAACTCGAAGTAGTTCACAGAGAGCCAAGCCCGAATGCTTTTTAGCCGTGCGAGGATGATTTTGGGGTCATATCTGATTCTCCGAATGACGCACATCGGAATGGTAAGAACACGAACCTAAACCACCATCCACCCATCATTTCTTATTCTGGTCTCTATGGCAACCATTGGTTTTTGAGCCCTCCCTCCCTCAAATCCTAGCATCCGGCTCACCCACTGTACAGCATAATATGGCAACAAACCTATGTCGCTGCTTTTAGCTGTAAAAGCACCCCCCCCACACACACACAGTTCAGCAAGAGCAAATAACACTCAAAGGTTCCCTCATAACTAAAACTATTACAAACTGACTCTCCTACAAATGAATCCTGTGTTGATGGTGCACGCCAGCTTGCAAGCAGCTGTGAATATCAACAGCAGCCGTCTGGAGGGGAGGGTGGAGGGCGACGGTGAGATTGCAATCATGACATGAAGTCTTTTTAGTCGCGTTCACGTGCCACTCTGGCAAACATGATGAAAACATCAGCATGAGGAGATGCACAATAAAGCTCTGTGGCGCCGTGCGCTCATGAGATGAAGCCCGGGGTTTGGCAGTAAAGTAGATGTCATGTGCTCACCCGCCCTTCCGGGGGCTTGTAGATTGTTTCACATCATGTATGCACTCTATATTATTATATACTATAGTACTATACAAGGTTCTATATACTGTATGACTATACAGGGCGTCCTAAAAACGTGCATACACACTTCAAATAATTGTAAACTAGGTGTTTATTATAATTTGTTTAGTTTTCAACATATAAATGAATTTAAACAAACCTAATGCTATTGTTTTGTCACCGCCTGTTCTTAAACTGATGTCCGTTCGGTTCCTGCTGACAACTGACAACACGAGGCGACGGAATAGCACACATCACGAAACAATTCTCTTGGTATTTGCGTGCATTCACCTTTAATGGTTGCTCTCAATTTAGCGACTGCTGCAGGTCACATTGCGTACTCTTGTCTTTTAGGTATCCCCATAAAAAGAAGTCTAGTTGTGCGAGGTCTGGTGAACGTGGAGGGTATTCAACAAAACCCCTCCATCCGATCCACCTGTTTGGAAAGATCTCATCAAGGAAGGCTCTATCATCGCGATGGTAGTGTTTCTTTTACATGTTTAGAATTAGTCTGCGGTATACGCTACAGAGGTTGCACAAGTAGTCCAACTCCTTTTCAGGAGACCGGTAGTTACTCCAAGAGAGCTGGATAGGCCCGTAGAAGGTCAGTAAACCCTCAGCAGGATAGGTATCTGCTTCTTTGTACAAGGAGGAACAGGATGGGCACTGCCGGAGCCCTACAAAATGACCTCTAGCGGGCCACTGGTCTGAATGTTTTTGACCACACAACAAGAAAAAAGCTCCGTGGGGGTGGCCTGAGGGCCCGACGTCCGGTAGCAGGCCCTTTGCTCACTGCCCAGCACCGTAAAGCTCGATTGGCATTTGAATTGGCAACTATGCCACTGGCGCCCTGTGCTCTTCACCGATGAGAGCAAGTTCAACCTGAGCACATGCGACAGACGTGAAAGGGTCTGGAGATGGCGTGGAGAACGTTATGCTGCCTGCAACATCATTCAGCATGACCGGTTTGGTGGTGGGTCAGTGATGGTCTGGGAAGGCATATCCCTGGAAAGACGCACAGACTTCCTCAGGTTAGATAATGGCACCCTGACTGCTATTAGGTATCGGGATGAAATCCTTGGACCCATTGTCAGAACCTACGCTGGTGCAGTGGGACCTGGGTTCCTCCTGGTCCACAACAATGCCCGACCTTATGTGGCTAGAGTATGCAGGCAGTTCCTGGAGGATGAAGGAAATGATACAATTGACTGGCCCCCACGTTCACCTGACCTAAACCCAATAGAACCTCTGGGACATTATGTTTAGGTCCATCCGGTGCCGCCAGGTTGCTCCTCAGACTGTCCGGGAGCTCACCAATGCCCTGGGCAAATTATGTGGCATCATTTTGTTACTAATCCATCACCTACTTATTATCAGGAAAGATATTCAAGATCATTCCCCGCACCCCATTCGGATGTGTTTTCAAAGTGTTCCTCTAATTTTTTTTGAGCAGCGTATATTTGGTCAGCCGGTGGTTCCGAGACATTTTCTCTCCAATTATAAAGTTTTGCTAAAACACCCACACGACATGTTTTTTCACAGCAATTGTTCATCAAGCGCCATCCTCCAATGCAAAGTGGCACCTTTGACAAAACAAATGGGATGTGCTCAGCGTCCGGATAACAAAAATAAAAGCAACAGAAATGCGCTGTGCATGCCGCACTCATATAGAAGATAAATAAAGAAAAATATAGTTTGGCAGATTTCCATTTCCAGCATTGGATTGCACTTGCCTAAATGAGCTCATTTAGACCGTTACACTACTGTAAATGTCCTTTGCATGTAAAGTAATCCAAATTTTCACCTGCACCTGTTTATGTCTAAATCAACATCTCCTAATGGTTTGGTTTTGTATTTTTTTTACATTATCTTGCAGAGAGGAAGCTCCGACAGATTCTTAGTTTGCCTATTAAACACGTTCCAGTGTTTGTAATGTAATACAGAGCAAGGATTCAACGGCAAAATTGAAATGTGAAAAACACATTTCACAAGGAATATGTATTTATACATACATAAATACATATATTCCTTGTATTTCAGCCAACCTTTCCTGTCCATTTTGCTCACGGCGCCCTTATGCCTATTTTTCCATATTTGAATGCACCATGTTGCCAAGGAAACAGAAAGACTAATGAATTTGATTGTTTTTTTGTTTTTTTTAATTGGACTTTCTTCCTGACACAAATTCTCCCTTGCAACAAAGTGCCTCATGTTGTCAAACAAACAACATGCGGGTGTGACAAGTGAATTTTATTGTATTTATATCACAGTCTGACAGTGTTTAAAGTGCCAAGAAAATGGCATAGTGTGCGGGACTAGTGATGGCAGCCCGTGCATTCTGCCTAGCAACAAGCGCAAAGCAAGTGGGCGTGGCTAATTGATAATTTGAATTTTTGGTTGGTGCAATTTGTGACACACTAAAAAATAGCACGCTGCCTTTCGCAAAGTTATAATAATTTTATGAATTCAGCCAAAGCAAACTTGTCAGAGAAGCATAGAAGCATACAGTGTGACCTTTCACTATCTCCATGCCCTAGATGTTTGGACGGGGCTTAGTTCCACCATATTGTAGCACTTCCCGCTTCCCAGGGTCCTTTGCGGGATTGTCTTACAAATGACTGTTCATGACACCCGGAGTGAGACGGTCATGTTGAGAATTGACATAAACAATCCATCCATCCATTTTCTATGCCCCTTATCCACATTATGGTCGCGGGTATGCTGGAGCCTATCCCAGCTGACTTTGGGCGGGAGGCGGGGTACACCCTGGACTGGTCGCCAGTCAATCGCAGGGCAGACAAAGAAACATTCACACTCTAACTGACAATTTAGAGCCGCCAATTAACCTACCATGCATGTTTTTGGAATGTGAGAGGAAACTAGCATACCCGGACAAAACCCAGCGCACGCACGGGGAGAACATGCAAACTCCACACGGAGATGCCCAACGGAGAGTCGAACCCAGGTCTTCCAAGTCTCCCGACTGTGTGGCCAACATGCTAACCGCTCGACCACCGTGCGGCCCCAGTTCTGAAAAACGGAATGACAAACTTGGGGAAATGTCGATTCGCTCATTTCGCTGTCAATCAAAAAAGGATTCTGCCTCCGACAGCTCATCCTATCATCATGCAGAAGCCAATTGTCCGGGCCTGCCCACTTCCCCATACAACCCCAGAGATGCTCAGCGTCTGATGGGCAGGACTTAGCCCATCATTTATCCAATGACGGCAGGGATGACTGAGAAGAAAGTGGTGTCGGTAACCAGTGATAAGTAGCTGATTCTGAACAAAAGATGAAGGTATTTAAGCTCATTTTAGCCAATGAAATGAACACACTTTCTTTCAACATTTTAGGGGAACCAGAGCTTCCCTTCCAGTCTTAGAGCAATTGCCACTGTCTTTTTTTACCATTAGCATGCTAATATATGACCAAAATATCCTTTCAGCACGTAAATATCAGTACCATCGGTAGGTAAATGCGGAAACAGTGTCAGAGTCTCAAACCCAGGTCTCCCAGATGTCTGACGCGCATGCTAACCACTAGGCGTACGTAACCACAACATGGGCTGACAAAGTCAGGGTAATGAGCGCGCATGCCGCACGCTAAAACAGCCCATTTGTGTTATAACTTTGCATCTGAAAACAGGCACGATATGTACACAACTCTAAACACTCTAATTAGCCGTGATGCTAGTGTTACTAAAACATGAGCTGAAGATGCTAACTATGCTAACGCAGCCCATTTGTGTTCATAACGTAAGGTCTCGAAACAAACACTAAAAACTTTGTAAACCGGTAATAATACTATATAATACTATGTTATTACCGGTGACGCTAGTGGTAACATAGCATGGGAAAGAACCCAAGTTAATGAATGAGTGTACATGCTAAATGCTAACACTTTAGGTCTGGAAACAAGCAGAGGATGTGTATTCTCAAATTATTTATAGAAATAAACGTTTATGCCCTACTAACAAAACATGAGTGTTGTCCTGGCTGGCCCACGTATATTAAAGATCACTAATAGGAGGGATCTAGGCTTGCTAGGCAAGAGCAAAGATGCTACTTTATGTGATACAAGCCTTCACTAGTTCCAGGGCTTTACATTAAAGTCAGATTTCTACATATCGTGGCTTCAAGCCAAGGCTGACAGCTTATACAATTTGCTGGTCATGTCAAATGACGTTTTGGCTCCGTTGGGATTCCAGTAGGGATCACTCCCTTCCTTTCCGTGCGGAGGTTAGCATAATTGGATGAATAAATGGCCTGAAGGTCCTGCTATCCACTGGCGCGATGAGCAGTCAAAAAGGGACTGGGGGCCAGACGGTGACGGATGGATGGTGGGGGGTGTCGGGAGCTGTCGCCTTAGTGTTAAGCATCTGCAGGAATCCTTCTCTGCTGCCCTTTAAGTAGCATCAGTAGAAGAGGAGGAGGATGGGTGGTGGGGGGGGCACTGGGCACTGGTCGGCGCTGATAAAGGTCTTTGTCCTTGAGAGGCGATTAAAGAGTAAACAGCCCCGGCGTCAACCCCACCTTTAGTCAAGTGACACACCAGCGTTGTGCATGCAAGTGTGTGCACGTTACGCAGAGGGAGAAAAGTCAAGGCTCGCCATTTCCCCGTGGACCCTATTGAGGATGTGCTGTGCATTTTTAAATAAAGCCACATGATGTGAAAAGTGGGCAGGTGGAAAAAGTATTTGAATGGCCTGAAGGAGATCCAAACCTGGAAATGTGTGAAAAATAACATTACGTTTATTGCATGCGCATACGGAGTGGGAATTATTACTGTAGGGTAGCATCTCTGTTGTTGCCATAGCAACCCTGGATCCCATATAACACTGTAGTGGTCTTTAATAACACCACTCACATTAGCTTTGCTTCTAGTGTTACTGCTTAGTCCGGTGGTTCTCAGTTTTCTGTCATGCCCCCTTTTAGGGACAAAAATGTGTTCATGACCCCCCAGTTTAGAATACCACTGAAAAACAAATCATATATATTTATTTATCTGTACTGTACAGTATGATACATTTGTACACATTGGCAGATGGGGCCGCACGGTGGAGGAGTGGGTAGCACATTGGCCTCACAGTCAGGGGGTTCAGGGTTCAAATCTCCATTGGGCATCTCTGTACAGAGTTTACATGTTCTCCCGGTGCGTGCGTGGGTTTTCTCCAGGTACTCCGGTTTCCTCCCACATTCCAAAAACATGCATGTTAAATTAATTGGTGACTCTAAATTGTCCATTGGTATGAATGTGAATGTGAATGTGAATGTTTGTTTTTCTATATGCGATTGACTGGCGACCAGTCCTGGGTGTACCCCGCCTCTCGCCCAAAGCCGGCTGGGATAGGCTCCAGCATACCCGCGACCCTAATGAGGATAAGCGGCCTAGAAAATGAATGAATGAATGAATGTTGGCAGATGTGCAGTACTATTGAAAGTACTCCCTGCCTCCCTGCCCCCAGGGGTGGCCGCCCCACTATTTGAGAAGCCCTGGCTTTGAAATGCAGACATTCTAATTCAAATGCGCCTCTTAAAGTGCATGTGTTCTGTTAGCATTTAGCGTGTGCATTCATTAATTTGGTTTCTTCAGCTTCTGACCATCTCCACATCTGTCATCAAAAAAGAAAAACAAAAAAATCAGTCAACAGCATCATTTTGCCTACATTTGTTTACAAGTACGCATTGTGTGCATGTAGAGTTTATTTACTCAACTGCAGAGAGCTCCAGGCATCCATTGGGGCCCAGATTATTTGTCAATTTTTTTACCACACATGTAGAAAACATTTTTAAATACACTTTACACAAAAGGTTGCACAGTGACTTTTTAAGATTTTGTGTCAGTGCACACATTCTTTTTACACTTTCAAGACTGAGTTCCTTTTGAGGTCAACTTTATTTTTTGGCCCCCAAAATGAACTTATTGGAAATCAATAGAGGATGATCCATAGGGATCTCAGAATATGATGAAACGGTGACACAAGTAGGTCTTCTCGGAGCCCTGAGGCTCACTGCAAAGCTAATCAAATTTCTTACGTGGATGTGCAGAATGTGCAGATGTGGAGCTTGAACAGGCAGCGTGTAGAAAAACGCTACCATCTGAGCCCCCCTCCTCAAGTCCAAGAGGGGACACTTGGGACTTAGTTTTCGGGTACAGCCAGCTGTCCTGTATTGGGGGATGCGAGTGCCAGCCTCAGCTGAAAGTCCAGCTGGCTTCCCTGCTGTGCTAAGCTGCTCCTGTTAAACTTGAGTTATTTAAAACTCACCCCTCGCCTATATGGCTCCGCAGCGCAGTATGTGCCATGCAGGCTCTTTTGAAGTATTCATTTCGTGTACTGTAACTGAAAACTTATATATATCTTCAGTTCAGATATATATATATTTCAGTTTAGAGAGCTGAGAGAGGGGCTTAGAACCACATGGCCCAGATACAGAAGGCGATACAACTGTTGGCCTACATTGCAGCTTGCTGTCTGACATCAGTCTGGCGTGTGGTCTTTCCTAATAACCTTTCCTGTCACTCTGCAAGTTTCCCCATGATCCTTTACCAGTCTAGTTCTTCTTTTCCATCTGCACTGGCCTGCACTCACATGGCACCCGTTAGGCATGTTTGATGTGCCATCACTTCACTCGGTGGCTTATTTTGAGTCATTCTGTTCATTTCTACCCGCAATAAGTGTAATAAATTGGCGTCTAACTAATGTTCTGGTTCCGAAGAACTGACTTTCACATTAAAAGCTTGCGCATTCCAAAAAGCCTCCAATGTACGCGCAGTCCAGAATTGTATTTAATGAGTGTTCTTTCTACTCTTTGCACTCGAGGGGGGAGACTCAAAAGGGTAGGCATTAGTCCTTTGTAAAGAGAAAGGAACTATTGACCCTGCTGGTTCGCACATGTGAAATGCTGCCTGAGCTCCAGGGACAGGAAAAGGGTGACGGGAAGCACCTTTCCCTTTTTGTTCCTCATCATAAGGATCACCTTGTTCAACTGGAGCATCGCTTCACTTTGTGTTCAATCCAAAAGGTCCATAGTGGTCATTGCTGGTGGACAAATAGAAAATTCTTTTAAATATAATCCCAATTGAGGAACGGGAGGCTAATAAAAAGCTACAGAGGCACCCAGCAGAGGGCAGACCTCTTCTTTTTGCAGTTTCTGAAAACTGCAACGTGCACTCTGACAGGAATGAAGCAGCCTCTGACAACGAACAGTGAAGAGTTTATTCTAAATCCACATTCAAATGCACAGCTCAAAGTGAGACAACTCAATTGCAATTAGGAATACATCACTGGAGTGGCTGGGGTTCGGTAAAATCTCCGGATCAGTTCACAACAACGGAATAAAACGCTATGGTGGAGGTTTATACTTCAAGATTGCTGATTCGCTCATTTCACTGTCCGTCCGACTACTGCCGCCTCAGACAGATCATCCAGTCATCATGGAGAAGCCGAGCATCCAGGCCAGCCCACTGCCCCATAGAACCCCCAGAGACGCTGTGCATACACTATCCACTGATCCACTGATACACTTATCCACTGATCCTCCAGTTCCGCGCAGTGGAACAACCCACTCTGCGCTTCCCTATCGAGGTCAGTAGATGCTCAGCGTCCTGTCTAAAAGCACTGTGGCGCTGTGGTAATGAATAAGAAGGAAGTTGTGTCGGTTACCTGTGATAAGTAGCTGATTCTGAACAAAAGATGAAAATATTCTAGTGCATATTTAGTCAATGAAATGTACACACAGCAGTACATATTTTACCACTTTTTTTTGACATTTAAGGGGAAGCTGAGCAGCCACTGGAATGCATGTACCATTATACCCCTCATGCCAGCTATTTCAAACCTGAATGGTAATCCCTGGTATAGTTTTTGTTTAATCTTGCTAACTAACAATCACACGAACCAACCAAGAATACTTCCTGCCCTTGTGGTTTTGTGCTTGTCGGAGGTACCAACGGTAATGCACGTATATGAGCACTGGTAGGATTCCATTATGTCTTGTTCCTCAAGGCCACAGGAGAGGAGACATCGAGGCAAGAGCAGAAATCAATACGTTGGTCTCTCTGGTGCATGTGCAGGTGTTAATTACACAGTCCGTTGTTCATTAATCAACCAAGAAGGTGGATCCAGATATTGTATCTTAACTCCCTCTTACCCTTAATCTCTGTCCCGTCGCCGCCTGACAAGGAGATAAGTATCCCTAAATGAGAGAGGAGATAAAGGCTCCAATACTTGGGGAATTGGTGTTACTCCCTCAGTCTGCACAAAGACTGCACAACAACTCAATCAGCTTAACAAAGCACATGTCAACCACGGATGATTGGTTGTGGGGAAAGCTTGGTTAAGTTTGGCTTTTTGAATTATGATGCATGTGTTTCCGACTGATTGGCGTGACGCCAGTGGAGCTCGTTGTCGCACCAGAAGACACAAAGAAAATGATTAAAGCAACAACACTTGCCGCCGTTTTCCCATTGAGGCAACCATAATGATTAGTGGATGAGGCATATTTGTAAACTGTGCACTCAAACCACACTCTCAAGTTGCACACACTAAGACTCTTAAGAAATTCTGCTCTCTAACGTTCTCGCTTGTGTGTAACCCACACAGGGATGCTGTCAGGAGTTCTGGGCTTTAAGAAAAAAAATTCCCATTGGACACGTGGATCATTTTACTGTCAAAACCAGCATGTTAACTAACTTATTTCCTGAATTACATTACAATTTTTAGCATGTCAGGCCACAATTCTCTGTTTTGAGAGCAGACGGTGGCACAACAACGTACACAGACTCTGATGCTCATTTATAACTTTATTATGAAATGAACATTAAACAACAATGCAATTCCAACACCATATCTGTATCATAAACTCACAAACTCATCCTCCTTGGAACGGCACTTCCCGACTTGATGACGGAGGTGCATTCAGGGGCATTCCGAACATCACAACAACATTTTTATTATTCGTTCATTCATTCATTTTCAATGCCGCTTATCTTATGAGGATAAGCGGTATAGAAAACAGATAGATGGATGGGGCTAAATTAAGCATTTTTAAGCATACAAATTTTTAATTGAAATAAAATACCACTAATACCACTAATACCAGTATTTATCCACTCGTGTCAACCTCTTGTCTTTCACTCCACTCTCCTGACTCTACCACGCTTCTCATTACCCTTACTCGCACTTGTCCCGTCCTCTCACTCCATCACTCTCCCCCAACTTGCTCTTTCCCCACTGTCAATGCAGGTCGTCTCACTTCATTGCCCTCTTCTCCCCTTCACGCTCTCCTCTTACTCTTACTCGGTTCTGACTGTAGGAGTCGCTTCCCTCTGCCATAATCTACTATCATTTCTATCGGCTCATTCGCTCTGCTCTGACTTTTAAGTATGTACTGTATATTTAGCAAATAAACAAGGCCGTCACACTACGGTCCTGGCGAATCCAGGCGGTTGGTTCCCTGTATGACCGAGGGTTGGACTCCGCCAGGGCTGCCCTTTGTCGCCGATTCTGTTCACTACTTTCATGGACAGAATTTCTAGGCGCAGCCAGGGCGTTGAGGCGTTCAGTTTGGTGGCCGCAGGATTCGGTCTCTGCTTTTTGCAGATGATGTGGTCCTGTTGGCTTCCTCGAGCAGTGACCTTCAACTCTCACTGGACCGGTTCGTAGCTGAGTGTGAAGCGGCTGGAATGAGAATCGGCCACCTCCAAGTCCGAGTCCATGGTTCTCGCCCGGGAAAGGGTGGAGTGCCATCTCCGGGTCAAGGATGAGGTCCTGCCTCAAGTGGCGGAGTTTAAGTACCTCGGGGTCTTGTTAACGAGTGATGGAAGGATGGAACGCGAGATGGACAGGCGGATTGGTGCGGCGTCTGCAGTGATGCGTACTCTGCACCGATCTGTCGTGGTGAAAAGAGAGCTGAGCCAAAAGGCAAAGCTCTCCATTTACCGGTCCATCTACGTTCCTACCCTCACCTATGGTCATGAGCTTTGGGTAGTGACCGAAAGGACAAGATCGCGGGTACAAGCGGCCAAAATGAGTTTTCTCCGCAGGGTGGCTGGGCTCTCCCTTAGAGATAGGGTGAGAACCACTGTCATCCGGGAGAGACTCGGAGTAGAACCGCTGCTCCTCCGCATTGAGAGGAGTCAGATGAGATGGCTCGGGCATCTGGTTAGGATTCCTCCGAACGCCTTCCTGGGGAGGTGTTCAGGGCACGTCCACCTGGTATGAGGCCTCAGGGAAGACCCAGGACACGTTGGAGAGACTATGTCTCTCAGCTGGCCTGGAAACGCCTCGGCATTTCGCTGGGAAGAGCTGGACGAAGTGGCCGGGGAGAGGGACCTCTGGGCCTCCCTGCTTAGGTTGCTGCCCCCGCGACCCGACCTCGGATAAGCGGAAGAAAATGGATGGATGGATGGATGGATGGATGGATGGAGTAACTGTGAGGCATTTAAATGATGGGCATCCCAAAGCTTGGGTTTGCTTGATGCATGTACGTGTGTGGATTCATGAGCCAAATCATAAAAGTGTATGTACTTTGTAACTGTTTTTCTGCGTAGTAAATTTCCTAGGTGCGTGGTGTGGAACATTTTATATGGAATCACAGGAGTGACAAAATGAAAAGACAATACATATGGAAATATAGAAGAGATATATCGAATATATCAGAGAATCAATAATACAAAAATGTACAAATGTAGTCATATTCTAATTCCATTTTGTCTTTGCTTTTTCCATTTTGGCATTTCTTTGTGGGTATTGTGTTTGTTTTTTCCATTTTCCCTCTTTTGTCTTTGTCTTTACCATTTGCCTTTCATCTTTGCAGATGGCTGACTCTAACTGGAAAAAGCAATGTCAATACAAGGATCCGCATACAGCCTTTGCGGTGGGCGGATCCTTCTGCCAGGGTGACTAGTCAATATCTGATCACACAATTCCTATTTGCAGTGACTGTGTAGTAGCTATGTTTAAATGTAGCTCTTTACCGGAAGAGGGTGACGGACAGGAAGTGACATCACTATCACATCACCATGCACATACTTTGAAGGAACGTCTTACACGATGGGGTCCATATCGAAGCTGCTGGCAGAAGCGGCTAACAGCCTGGATGGGACTGTAGGCGGGTGCCTGTATTGACATTGCTTTTTCCAGTATGTGTCAGCCATCTGCAAAGAGGAAAGCAAATGGAAAAGACAAAGAGGAAAATCAACAATACAATGGAAAAAACAAAGACAACACATCAAAAGCAATGACAAAGTGGAAAAAGAATATGACTACATTTGTACATTTTTGTATTGATGATTCTCTTTATATTTCCACATGTATTTTATTGTCATATTGGCAATCCCGTGGTTCCATCCATTTGGGCGACACGGACAACACATGGAGAGGCGTGGTTGCAAAAGTGACGTCATTTGGCCTTGCGGACCCCGCGCATGCGTCAAGCATAACCCAAGCTTTAGAAGCCGCCATGCAAGTGACGAGAAGTGACAAATAAAGGTCATATGTGAGATTTTTCCGCACTGTGCTAATAATGTGAGCAGATGAGTGAACCAACAATGGAAGGGTGATTATGAGCACAGAGAGGGAGGAAAGTCTCAGTGTGGGGAAATCTCTTAATGTTATTTCTAGGTGATCCAAGTCACACGTGTGTGTGTGTGTGTGTGTGTGTGCTAACAAGCCTAGCAGAGTGTCATCTCTGTCCTGTAGAGCTGCCACTCACCCTGGAAGCAGGTTTGCGTCGGACCTGCTTAAGTTCACCTTTTAAGGCGTTTCAGAACGATGCCATAGAATCGCCTCTTGGGACTCTTGATGTTTGCTGTTTTGTCTAATTCAGCAGAGGACCGCAGCGTTGGCTTGACAGACCAATGTTTTGGTCAGGATCAGACAGACGAGACTTTTGGCAGTTCTTGTAAAGCAGATATAGAGCAATGCAGGGCTTCATACTGTTTTCATCCCTGATGACTTTGTGCTGAATGCGCTTTTCGCTCTAATGACTTCTGAGCCTCAAATCCCGTGAAAGATTGTCACATCGGATTCTGGTGGGCCCAACATGTTCTGGAAAAAATAAAGTGACATAAAGGAGAAAGAGGACAAAGGAACGGAAAAGGCCACTGCGGAAATAACACCAGTCACACAAAATAGAAACAATCTGGACTTCTTTCCCTTCTCATCCCTAAAGTCAGATCGCATTTTGCCCTCATTTACCAAGACTCTGTGGTCATCTAATAACCTTAACATTTTCATTTCCAATGTAAATCAAAGTGGCAGCGAATGGAGTGTGTGGAAAAACACATTTCATGTGCAGCATAGTAATGAGGGAGTGTGCTCTCTCTTCCTGCCCATTTATGGCCACAAGCCATATTCCCATCACTTCGATTGAACATATTTGTTTACTGAGAAAAACATGCATATTTTGTCTAATGGACCCATCAACCTGCAAGTAACCCACCATCAAGCTGTAGCTGAAAAAGCCATCATTGGTAGTAGATCATTACTGGTCATGACCAGATCATCACTGGTCTGTGGTTAAGAATGACGGCAAAGTGCACTTCACATTTCACGTTTTACCATTCTTCATTGTCACACCTGTGTAAAAAGAAGCTATCCAAAGTGTATACATGTATGTTAGCAGAAGACCTTGTCTTCCAACACAACAGTGAGTACAAGTTTCACCCTGGCAAGTCTGTGCATTCACTTTGCACAGACTGATACTACGTCAGAAGGTGGACTGGAGGAGGGATGACTTAGTCCACCCGTGTTGTTTATACGGAAGAATAACCCTGGAAAAAAGGAAGATCAATTCCAACTTCTGCCTTCACCTTTTAGCGCCTTTTTAGGTTGAAAAGAGAGCAAAGATTTCCCCGTTAACTAAATCGCAGACTTAATCGCAGAATTGGCAAATAAATATGGAACTTAATGTTACGCTCAGAATCTCGCAAAAATTGACATACTGTGAATGAAATGCTGTCATTGTTAGGAAAAGGAACGTTTGTGTGGGGAATTATTTCCCCGGAGGACGGCTCAAACGCAAACGTCCCCTCTCGAACTAAACATTTTGAAATGGTGAATAACACCTTCTCAATTATTGGCAAAATTGTGCATTAATGTATTGCATCAATACATTTTTGCATTTAAGTAACAGAACCAAAAAGCACAAAACACGAAACTCCAAAAAACAGAGTTTGAGAAAAATAAAACAGATTTCTCAAGGCCCTGCATGTTTGGCATTGATTCGTATGCCTTTGGAGAGATATTTTCAAGCAGAGTTTTTCGGAATTCCAATTTGGGATGATGGGCCTTTTTGAGATCAGTGTATAACAGTGGTTCTCAAACATTTCACACCAAATACCACCTCCAAAATGTTTTGCGTGCCATCCCGGGTTAGCTTCAAACAGGTAGCTTGTCGAGTATGAGGCGAGTTTAAAAGAACAATGTCTGTGAATTTTGTTTAATAATTTTATATTCGTATGATTATATTATACAAAACTGCCTGGTTTGCATTGCTAGCGGTAAGTTGAGTCCGTTCCTGGTGAACGTTGGCATCTCCCAAGGCTGTCCTTTATGGACGGAGTTTTTAGGTGCAGCCAAGGCGTAGAGGGGATCCAATTTGGGGACTTTAGGATCCCGTCTTGGCCATGCATAGATGTGATCCTGATGACCTTCATTGTTTGCAGCTAACTGTGAAGCTTCTGGGATGAGACCTCAGCACTGCCAAATCTGAGGCCATGGTTCTCAGCTGGAAAAGGTTGGATGGCACCCTTTGCGTTGGGAGTGAGGACTACCCCCAAGTGGGGGAGTTTAAGTATCCAGTGGTCTTGTTCACGGGTGAGGAAGGGCTGGAGCAACTGCCGTGGCTCTTGTATCTAGTCATGAAGCCTCCTAGACCTCCCTGGTCAGTTGTTCTGCACATGCCCAGCTCGACCCTTGACCCAAACCTGGATGAGCATTAGAAAATGGATGGATGGATTTCATGCATATTTGATCCACCATGTATTGTTCTAATAAAGTGTTGTTTGTTTAAAAAAAAATTTGATGCAGCCTGCGTACCACCGGGGGTACTCGTACCACAGTTTGAGATCAATCTTTGTATTCTGTCAATTCTTTGACAGTCCTTGTCAAAAACATGCAAGAGCACCATGAATATGTGAGAGAAAGTACACACATGGGAAACGTAACCTCGGTCAGGGCTTTAACCTTAATGTTAATCCCCTTCATGAATTTTTCAACTCTTCATTAAGGGTTCTGGCCGTTAAAAGCGCATTTCTTTCAACTGAGCCCCGTCAAACCGAATAACTGATGCCTTGTTGAAATGGCACCACACTACGTTCTTCCGTGGACCTCATTTGCATAGATAGATGAGCCGTTTGATAGACTCAGCCTCGGGGTAAAAAACTTGCAGCCATTTGTTGTCTTCTAAAGCCATGGAGCTGGAATATAAAATATGACCATCATCATGTTGGGGAGAAATGTAAAGAAGCAATGGATTGGTGTTGGAGTAATAGCAAAAAATGATGGTGTGAACCACGTAAGGCAGGGAGGGGTGTCTAAACTTTTTCCACCAAGCGCCACATACAGAAGAACTGAAGAATGCAGGTCCCACTTTAATATTTTTCACTTTTGTGTGTTAAGGGGCTAAAATCAGTCCCATGCAAATCAATACAATCAGTACCCCCAGTTTACTCACATTTTTAAATGAATTAATCGTGATTAATCATTATTTGCAACTATGCCTAATATATGCCCATTTTTAATGTATTTTATTAACTGAAAAATTAATTACAGGACAGGATTGTATATATTTGCATGTATTAAGAGCTCCAAATGACCTGAAAATTTAAGTCTATTTACTTAATCCTAGTCTCATTCATAGTAGCAGAACATCTGAATCACATTTAACCGCGTTATGAGCAAGAAATTGTTGTATTCAAGGTCATCACAGAAATTTACATTTGCAGTTTTGTCTTTCTGTTTATTTAGACCACACATCTTGCGTTCTTGTAATGAAACAAATGAAGCTTCGTTTGGAGGAAGAACGGACTAGAGATGTTTCGGAGATACATACATTGTGTTGGAATTGCACTGCTGTTGATGTGTTCAGGTAAGAATAAAGAGAAAAGAGCATCACACTGTGTGTGTGTCTGTGGGCATTCTACATTGTCTCCTACTGCCGTCGTAACAGAGGTGTGCTTGCCCGGGTGTGCATGTGTTACTTACGCACCCAAAAAAAATCAAGTAATTAATTAAATAAATTATTACTGACGTTAACCCCTTTTTTTTGCAGCCGTAGTAGTGACAAAAATTATTGATGATGTATGACATTACATTACGTTACCTTCCACTGCATGAGGTCTGGTATGGCATGACATAATAGAGTAAAAAAAAAAAGTTATCCTATTCTGTGTGGAAGTGGTACGTTTTTGGCTTCTTACGTTGTCATTTCCCCACCATGTTTGAAACTTTTTTAGTTTAGAATAAATGAATACGAGGCTAACTAGTTCGCCGGCTAGCGTGCTGTGTTTAAAACTGTGGCCTTCTCTCTTGTCCCTACAGTGATCCTGTCGCTTGCGCATTAGCAATGTGGTGTAAACAAAGAACAATATCACTATAAAGGTGACTACAGGAAAGTTATTTCATGTCGACAGAACTCTAAAAATGTTTTTTTTTTAACTGTATTTAGAAATTAATAAACAGGTTTTTGTGGTTTGACTACCAAAATGTTAAATTTATTAATATTGAATCCTACATCAGGGGAATTTGGGTTTGGAACCAATTAGCATCATTTCTGGTGTATAAGCCATACCCACTAAATTTAAAGAAAAGAAACATGTGTATATACCTAAGCTGCACCGGTCTATAAAATATATGTGTCCGTGTCGTCAAAAGGATGTGGCACGTTCGAGTCGGTGAAGAAGAGGAAGCTCTTTGCAGGAGCCAATCACGAGCTACAAGGAAACAGTGAACTTGTCAAACCCTCAAAAAGCGGAGGTCATTACTTAACATAACAGTCGGACTTACGGTGTCATAAAAGAATGAAAGGTAAAATTACCACACAGCAACTTTAACACGCAACTGGTAGAGTAGTACCAGTACTATTGTAGAATAATAAACAACCATCTTAACTGCTTCCCATCATGCATTGCTTTGCGTTGCTGGGAAGTAGCTTCCCTGCAAAGCAAAAAGCAAAAACGGCGCAAATGGCCCACAGGCAGGGCTTTGGACACCCTAGATATGAGGAGAAAAAGAACAGCAGTGACTTTATCGTGCCCTTCACTCTGCCTGGTATTGTGATGTAAATGAGATCCGTAAAGCTCCATTGAAGTGGAAAGGTAAATATTTGCATTACATTGGCAAATACGCGCTACATTGCATCCGTCCATTAGCCTGTGTCATCACGCACAGCATCCCTGCCGACCTGCTGCAATTGGTCTACAGATCAATGCTTGCCTAAGCCCAACTAACTCTCATAACTGGCCAGTCAGCTGGCCGTCTTTTAGACTCACACGAGTGTACTCCCTTTATGTGTTTAAAATAACCCCAAAAATTCTCGCGGTTGATCACATGTAGTAAATGAGCCCGGCGCCGTCTCGCTCGCTGTGGCAGATTGAGCATCCTTTGTTTTGATTTTCATTGAACAGCCAGGCGCACTATCACCCACTTCCGTTTCTCCGAGCGCGTCACGCCATTGTTTTGTTTTCATGACAGAAAATTAAAGCTCTCCGTTGCCCGCGTCTCTGTGAAATGGCTCAGATTCAGGTGAAACCATTGGGACTTGATTTGTTGGTTCAGTGGGGGTCCCACATGTTAAATGAAAGTATGGGCCTGTATCATTACTGGCATTGCTGACGTCTCCATGCGCTTTGTGTAGAACTTTTGCTGGAGCTTTTCAGCAGATGACGTAAGTCATATGAGCATCAGGATGGGTCGCCATGCACAGCTGATTGTCTGCACCACCCGTGTTTGCGCGTTGCAAGGTCGCAGCCGCGAGTGTTTAAACACGCGCTGGTTAAAATGAGGCTCGGTGGCGCTTCGTGTTTGCTGCAACTTCTCACCTCGCATGCTTCGCCGTCCTTGCCAATTCTTCTCCTCCCGCCACGTCTGATTTCTTCTGCTCGACGCCGTCCCTTGTCTGAGATATCGTTGTTTAAATTTGGGACATTGGATTGTCCCCGGAGCACAATCAAGTGCGAGTGATAACGGACATGTTATCCGGTGTCGTCATTTGCTCAGTGCGATAGGCCCGGTTAATAGCTTTACACAAGGATCCGGAGGTGAAAGCTCTTGTAATTGACTCCACCCGTTCAATACAATACACTGAAATACAATGGAGTGTGGAGGCAAGAGCACGTTATCAAGCGGCGGGCTGGAGGCGCTGTTCATACGCCGCTCGCAACGATGTGGAGAATGAATAATTCGGCATCATCACAAAGACCACTGTCCTTCTCTACTGCTACAAACGACAGCAGATGATTACAAATTAAGGGCATTTGGGGTGTTTGCATTCATTAGCATATCCAGATGGATTTTTTTTCTAGAAGACAATTTAGCTTTACTCTCACACTTGATAGTACTGGGGCATCAATTATGAATTGTTTTGAAATCAGCAGGCAGAACAAAGCTTTTGTGGGCTTAATCGTGTGGTGACGCAAGCCTGTCATTCATTTGCACTTGACAGCATCCAATTCAAGTATAACAAAGTAAATGAGCTTCGGAGACGAATCTGTATAATAACATTGCAAGACAATAACTGTCAAGATTGCCTATAAAATATGGCCCAATTACACTGATTGTATGAGCTGTGGCTCCATATGCTTGTTGTCACTAAACCTTTTGGAGCTTCAAAACCTGAAATAAACTATTTTAATATTATAAAGTATAATCACTACATAGATATATATAAGACAGTTCATAATAGTATTGTTATATACTGTGTACGTATATGTATTATAAAAATTATTTTAATTATTATCTTCTGTTTTAAATGCTTTCCACCTGTGTCCAAAATTATGGTTTGAGCAACAACGCCGTAGTCTGTGTTCCTATTTCGCAAAAAACAAACAATAAAAGTCAATTCACACCAATGACACAAAAAGAATGGAATACTTTCAAATATAAGCATCACAGGCAGTAAGAAACCAAAATAAGTCGTATAGGAAGGAAGACACAAAAACTCAGCTGTGAAAAACAAGAACAGTGAGTCACACACGTAGTAGGAAACCAAAGCAAAAAGCCTCAAAAGCAGTAAGAAACCAAAAGAAGCCATCCAAAGTAAGAAGAAAATATAAAAGTAAGGCTCACAGGTAGTAAGAAACGGTACGTAGTACAGAGTAAGACACAACAACATAAAGGCAGGGCAGTAGGAAACCAAAACAATAATCTACACCAATGCAATAATCCAAACATGCAGTAAGAAACCAAATATGATAAGACATGCATGCAGTAGGAAACACACGAATAAGCATCTTTAAAGTTAGCAGTTGGGATTCTGTACTGCTTTTCTATCTCTCGTTAAGCAAGACCAAAGCATAATCCATCGTGGCATCCATCTATGAATCAAACTTATTATCAATGCACCACACTGGTGTTCCCGTCAAATCGACCACTTTTTTTTAAAGAATTCTGCAAAAGATAGTAGATAATAGATTAAAAAATAGAGTTCTGGATGCTGCGATTGGATGGCGACCAGTCCAGGGTGTACCCCGCCTCTCGCCCAAAGTCTGCTGGGATAGGCTCCAGCATCCCCGCGACCCTAATGAGGATTAGCGGTATAGAAAATGAATGAATGAATGAATGAGTTCTGGATGCTGCCAAAAAGCCCCCCCCCACTATTTGCACTCACCTGATAATTCACCGCAAGCATCATCTATAAAATAACAAAAACATCACACTTTGTCGAGAGGGCGCTTTTAAAAGAGTAGCGGGGAAATTGAACAAGGTGTTACACCTATCATTCCTCATTTCCACTCTGCTGAGCAAAGCAAATTGAAGGAGGCCAGCAGGAGCAGGTAGGAGGCCTCCATGCTTTTCCCCACCCTCTGTCTGCAGATCTATTTGTCTTTATGTCAAATGGAAAGTCAATTCCATGAATAATTGGACTGAAGAAGGATTTGAAGAATTCATCAAATCAATCAATATATGAGGGTTTTGGACTACTTTGTCGCCAAAGCACTTGCTACAGTTGGAAAAGCATTTCTTTTAACGCTACACTTCCAGCTGAGTCTTCGCCACGCAAGCAGAGCTAAGGCGCATCTGTGACAGGGACCGAGTTGCGCGTAACTCCCTTGCCAGGTATTTGTTTACTAAATGACCACAGGGCCAAGCGATTATCCAAGGTCATTTGCATGGCGGCATTAATTGGCAAGTACTTCATTAAAATGCACTGCGACTTAGAGTGTGCGCTGTGCCTCGAGGTGTATCGTTGCTGATGTTATGAATGTTTGATAGCCAAGTGTAATAAGCTAGGGTTTTTCTCAAAGGAGTGCGCAACATAACTGTGAAAAGCAAACTTTTTGATTCGCAGGCCACATTGGGGTGAAAAATGTGGCAAAGGGGCCGTCCTTGTATAGGTGACAGACGGTACTTGCTCACGGTGCAATAAACCGAAAAACACCAAAACTCCACAGCAACTTAACGCATCACATAAATCAAATACTACTAGTACGTGGGTGATAAACAACAACTAAATACAACACGTAATTTAAAATTCTTATTTATAAGTGCCCGCAAGGCATGCTGGGCAATCCAGTGTCAGCTTCGAACAATAAAACATTAGATATCAAGATTATTGTAAGGTCCCCTCCTGTTTAATTTTCTTGTTTACTTATCCGACAACCTCCTGCACATGCCACAAGTACGGCAAGCTACCCAGCATGTCTTGCGGCAAGAATATATGGGTGTTTTACGTGTTGTGTTGTTTCGCCTTTTAGTGCAAGCTGCAGATTGCACGTGACTATTTCCTGTATGATCGAAGCGTGCCACAGTAGCACCGCAAGTCATGTTAAGGGTTTCAAGATTAAGACAATCTGCTGGCCAGACGTGCGCTGTGGGCCGCAGTTTGTCCGCCCCTGAGCTAGTATATCTAAAAAGAGTACACAAAAAAGGCACGACTCTTTGTGTAAGCTATTTTTAAACCCCAAAGTTTTACTCCCATGTAATCTGACTATCTTTACATTTATCATATATCTTTACAAGGCTGTAAGTCAAAAGTATTTCACTGAATCGCCACACAATTTTGTACATGCATTTATGGGACTGAGATATGGGACTGGGATCTCCCTAATTAACGCTGGTGTTTCGCAAACGCAAAAGTGCTTGTTAGGTTTTTACTGCCAAGGGCGATGGCGTTAAATGAGCAGCACTGCTCGGAAATATTACACTGCCAGATTGAAACAAAGGGGTGAGCTGATTTGAGCATGCACTTGCTGTTTATGGTCATCCTTGATACCTCATTTCATGCATTGGCTTGTCAAAAATGTACGCTTTGCTGTAAAATACACGACTTTGCTTCTTTAGGGTTAAGGGTTACGTTCTTTGGGGTTTACACCAGCCTGAACTTAAAAGGGCTGAGAAGATCGTAGAGGACTCTCGACTCCAGTAGATTTTCTTGAGTTTGATTTCACACTTCAGCTCTTTACAGGAGCGCAGGTTAGGTTGACACCATTGAATCAAAGAGGCGTAGCATCAACACATGCAACGTATTGGCTTGTAACCCGGGAACCATTAATAGTCGTTACATAGCAGTGGTCTTTCCGGTCTTCTCTTGTTACAAAGGTATTTCAGTATTTTGTCTATTCAATTCACCAGTTAGTTTTCTTTGTGCAACTGTGATCCGGCACAATGTGAGATTTGGGTGTGCATGTTGTATTTTTTCTTGGCACGTATTGGAGTGATTTTGATTTTTGTATTTGCTTGTGTATATATATATTTTGTTAAGTGTTCCCGGCACCACAAACACGTGACTTTTCCCCATTTCAGGTGCTTGCAATCGGCGCACCTGCAGGGTGGCCGGAAATTTGCTGGGAGAATATATGAGGCCGGCGGATGGCAGGAGAAGAGAACGGGGGTACGGCAGGAGCAGACGTGGTGTGCATAGATTATCCGTGGACGCGACACAGCGAACGGACGCAGCACCGGGACGCTCTTGCAGCAGAGGGCGCACCACAGAGCAGAATCATCGCAGGGGCAGAGGAAACTCTGCCTCCGACGTGAGTACCTTTGAGTAGAGGTGCTCAAATTACGCGGGAGGGCTGGGACGAGAGGCGGCTGGGCCCGGTTGAGAAGGGAAGGCCACGACGCGGTGGACAACCAGCGGGGGAGTGGCAACCTCTGCTTATCCGGGTCCGGGTCGCAGGGGCTGCACCTTCAGTAGGGAAGTCCAGACTTCCGGGTCCCCTGCGACCGATTCCAGCTCCATCGGGAGGACACCAAGGCGTTCCCAGGCCAGCTGTGAGACATAGTCCCTCCAGCGTGTCCTAGGTCTTCCCGGGGGCCTTTTCCCGACCGGGCATGCCCGAAACACCTCACCAGGGAGGCGCCCGGGAGGCATCCGGACTAGATGCCCGAGCCACCTCAACTGGCTCCTCTCGATGTGAAGGAGCAGCGGCTCTACTCTGAGCTCCTCCCGGATGGCCGAGCTCCTCACCCCAATACTTGTATTTTTAAAAACTGTGCACAGAAGAACAGATGGCATGCCCCCTTATTAAAGCACTTCCTCCACCGTTTAGTCCACTGGCGGTGTCACACAGCAAGAATCAGCACACTGGTGTCAGTCGCTAACAACAAATGAGCTGAGTGGTACAGCTGCCTGCACTGGAAGCTAAAGCACAAAACTAAAGACATGAAATGGGAGGCCACCAGATGCTGCATTGTTATTGTGCTAGCGTTTTCTTTTATTGCTGCGCACGCGATTAGATCAGCCTTTTTTTTTCAGGTTTGCAAAAAGTGATACCGTGTAAGTGGAAGCAAACACACTTTTGGGGGCAGGGAACTTACTAATAAAAAAATCCTAATATCCTAATTAGAAAGTTTAATGGAGACAAAGTACTCCTAATTAGGGAAAAAATCAATTGTAAAAAAATTAGGCCAGAAATGTAGTGCATCTAGGAAAAAGTATATAGAATTTTTAATTAGTATATAATATGTATTTAGAAGAAAATATATACATACATATATTTATAGTGAGGAAGGAATTATTTTGTCACTTATTTACTCAACTGCTAAATGTACAAGGAATCTCTTTGGGGTGCCATTTCCATGTTTTAAAAAAAGCATTAAAATATTAATTATGATTTTCATATACTAAATATGAAAATATACAATATATGTAATAAAATATTTTACAAAACAATATCTAATATAATACAGTATGTAGTGATTTTCATTATATCTATATCTACAGTATATATACACTGCTCAGTTAGTGTGGCCCCCACGTGCTTGTACGCATGCCTGACAACGTCGGGGCATGCTCCTAATGAGACCACGGATGGTGTCCTGGGGGATCTCCTCCCAGAAGTGGACCACAGCATCACTGAGCTCCTGGACAGTCTGAGGAGCAACTTGGTGGCGCCGGATGGACCTAAACATAATTTCCCAGAGGTATTTTATTGGGTTTAGGTCAAGTGAACGTGGGGGCCAGTCAATGGAATCAATTCCTTCATCCTCCAGGAACTGCCTGCGTACTCTAGCCACATGAGGTCGGGCATTGTCGTGGACCAGGAGGAACCTAGGTCCCACTGCTGCAACGTAGGTTCTGACAATGGGTCCAAGGATTTCCTCCCAATACATACCTAATAGCAGTCAGGGTGTCATTATCTAACCTGTAGAGGTCTGTGCGTCCTTCCAAGGATATGCCTCCCCAGACCATCACTGACCCACCACCAAACTGGTCATGCTGGATGATGTTGCAGGCAGCATAACGTTCTCCACGGCATCTCCAGACCCTTTCACGTCTGCCGCATGTGCTCAGGTTGAACTTGCTTTCATCGGTGAAGAGCACAGGGCGCCAGTGGCGTAGTTGCCAATTCTGGTGGTCTATGGCAAAGGTCAATCGAGCTCTACGGTGCAGGGAGGTGAACACAGGGTCCACTACAGGACGTTGGACCCTCAGGCCACCCTCATGGAGCCTGTTTCTGATTGTTTGGTCAGAAACATTCACACCAGTGGCCTGCTGGAGGTCATTTTGTAGGGCTCTGGCAGTGCCCATCCTGTTCCTCCTTGCACAAAGGAGCAGATACCGATCCTGCTGAGGGTAACTCTCCTGGAGTAACTACCTGTCTTATGGAATCTCCTCCATGCTCTAGAGACTGTGCTGGGAGACACAGCAAACCTTCTTGCAACGGTACGTATCGATGTGCCATCCTGGAGGAGTTGGACTACTTGTGCAACCTCAGTAGCGTCCGGGTACCGCACCATGCTATCAACAGAGATGTTGATCCAAGCCAAATGAAAAACTACAGCAGTAGAAAGTCAGTCAGTAAAAAATCAGCCAAAAGAGATGAGGAGTCAGTGGCCTCAACCTTGAAAACCATTCCTGTTTTGGGGTCTGTCTCACTGTTGCCCCTCTGATGCACCTGTTGTTGATTTCATGAACAACAAAGCAGCTGATTAACTGAAACTGATTAACAACCCCCTCTGCTACTTAACTGACCACATCAATATCCCAGACCTTTGACTGATAGCTTACTATACTCTGATTAAAAAGGGTTCCTCTAATTTTTTAGAGCTCTGTATATATATTTGTTTTAATTTTGGCCACTCAAAGCATTACTTTCCACATTTATTATGTTACTTTATTTATTAATTAGTTATATATATATATATATGTGCATATATAAATATCTATTTTTTAAAGATATTTCAAGCAATCACATCCGCCTGTCTTTTTTCCAAGAGCGGAAAAGGTAGATGTCTTGAGTGTTTATTAAGTGGCCTGTGATTGGAGGAAATCTACGGTATAACTCGTGTTTTCCATACTTGCTGCATACAAAATGTGTCCTTAACTAACTCGTCCGGATTGATGGATGTACAGTGTTAGCATCAGCTCATTCAAAGAAAAATGAGCAGTTTTGTGCATCATGCGCAAAAACCATCCAGTGAGACAATTTGCAACATACAAACATCTACATATTGATGATGCCACCCTCTGGTTCTCTGGAGGCCAACAAACCGAATGAGACTAACCCGTCCTTTAAGCATGCATTTACTGGCCGACTCCATGTTGCGCTAATAGCTCGTGTTCTGTGCCCCTTCCTTTCTCCTGCGTCCCCTCGGGGACTTGGCAAATGGACCGTCCATTTGTCAAGTCCTGTACTGGAAAGCTGGAAAGGGATTTCCCCTTGTAACCCCGTTGCATCTAAATTTGCAGATCCATTCTCCGCTGGCTTTTTACTTCCATATGGATGCCATGCATATATGTGCATGTATATATATGCCTTATCGCTGCAAGTTATGCGTTTGTTTGGCAGTTGGTTCCGTGCTGACCGACACGGCCTTAATGAGGCACCATTTGCGTCTGTTTGTGACTTCACTTTTCATTTGGACGGAAGACACGGCGCGTTCTTTCTCTCTACGTCCCTATGAATATTGTGACACTCCATTCACTTTGAGGGAAGGCAACTCTATTTGCAGGCGCCCTGTCTGATGAACACGCACTTCATTCATTTACAGTCAGCGGTGAATGAGGGGGACGGTTCAGGAGGCTCACGTCTGACAGAGAAAATCAAGGGAAATAAAGCAAGTAGATGAAAAAGTGGGGAGTGGAATAGCAAACGCAGACAATTACTGTAAAAAAAACCCTGCTGATTCTGTAGTGTAGATATTTTTCCAGGGACCAAGGCTGGAAGTCAGTGAGGGCACACTCACACTGCTCTCCTACGTTATGGTTCCCATTCCATTCTAGGAAGATTAAAAGCTTTTTTCTAGCCCACATAATACATGTGTTAATTTATTTATACGTTGTTTAACAAAGACAAAGTCGCTTGGGTTCGGTAAGGTCTCCAGATCAGCTTAGAACGGAATGAAAGTGCTCCGATTGAGGTTTATACTTCAAGATCACCAATCATCCAATCATCACTGCCCCATAGACCCCCAGAGACGCTCAGCGTCAGATGGGTGGGACAAAGCCAGGAAATATCCATTGAGCGTCCAGAAGTACGCTTCCCCATCAAAGTCAGCTCAGAGAAGAGTAAAATATATTTGTTGAGAAGTAAGTTGTGTCACTTACCTGTGAAACAAAGATGAAGGTACTCTGGCACATATTTAGTCATTGAAATGTACACGCAGGAGTACATTTTTCACCAGTTTTTGTTGATATTTTAGGAGAAGCTGAGTTTCCCTTGCAGTCTTAGAGCAATCGCCTTTGCATACAACACTGTATTCATGCAACTTCCCCAGCTATGTCGTTTACTTCCAGTTCCTCTCCTTATTTGGACTACACAAAGCGGTGGTTCTCCATTAACAGCACACTCCTGAGCTTTGAGTGTGTGTTTATATAATAATATAAGTAATAACAATACATAAATTAATACATGGTGAATTATTACATTACCACTACATAGCTTATAAGCTTGCAATGTGAATACATCATATAATAAAAAGAAAGAAAGAAAGAGTTTCTAAAAATTACTTTTTAATCTAGAAAAAAATATGGAAGATAAATGAATAAAGTACGAATGAATAATAGTAATAAAATATGAATATCAATATTATACATGAACATAAAAATAAATATAAACCATAATAGAAATACACAACTATAAACAAATATATTTTACTGTTCAGTGTTAATGTTATCAACCTTTTAATGAGTTATGTTTATTAAAAACTCAGGGTTGAAATGATTAATTTGCTTAATTCAGTGTTTATTAACACCTAATTAATTGTTTATTAACATTTAATTAGGTGTTTTATTAAGTGTTTATTAATACTTAATTAGGACCCTAAGAAAGTTTTTAAAAAAATCTTGCAGCATATGCAACAGAATGACCAGTCATTGTTCCAGGTCACATGACACGTGTGTGACCACTTGTTGCTGGGCAGAATTTGTGGCGGGATAATGATTTGGGCCCACTCCAGGAAAACAAAAACGGGGAACGTGCTATCTCCTACTGTATGTATATGTCAATTCAGTACACTTTATGCAATGTTCTACGCATCGGCCTTTGGGTAACATGTGCTCAAAGAAGATAAATAAGACTAGTCTAGAAATGGGGACGCTTCCAATGACATTTTTAGGATGTGCACGCAACTTTTCATCTTTACTTTCCTGTGAGATGCTCCAGGTACGTCTTGTGTAAAAAAGATAGATAGCTAAGCGTTGGCTGCGGTGTGCGTTTTTTTAATGCTGTGTATGGTGTGGGTGAGAGATGATCTTTTCAATCTTTCAGTGGAGCAGGACAGTGATAGTAATCTGCTACGGAAACCGCTCTTCTGTTGGGAGATGGTGCTATGCATTGGATGATGCCTAATGGAAAGGAGCCTCCTCAGTGTCCTTTTCTCTGCTACAGATGTTGGGCTGTCCAGCTCAGTGCCAATGACAGAGCCCACCTTCCTCACCAGTTTGTCCAGACGTGTGAGGTCCTTCTTTTTGAGGCTGTCCTTTCCTTCACAGAGCACCCATGTTGGCAGTCCAGTCCAGTTTGTCATCCCATGTGAACCTCCTCCACATGGTCACTTTTGTAGTGGGTACAGGGTAAACAGCACAGGGGAGAGCACAGTTCCCTGCGGTGCTCCCATGATGGTGGTCACAGTGTCTGACGTGCAGTTCCCCAGTTGCGTGTTCTGAGGTCTGCCAGTCAGGTAGTCTGTGATCCATGCCACCAGCTGTGAGCCTAATCCCGTTTGTGTCCGTTTGTCCAGGAGGAGAACAAGATTGGTTGAAGAGCATGCCAACATTAAGCGCCACGTCTTTGTAGGGACACCTAACCAACTGCCCATTTGAGTACAAGAGGAGAGGAAAGCAGGGGCTAGGTAGGGAAAATGAATGAATGCAAAATAATGGTAAGAAGGTCCAGGGGTGCACACAGACACAGATAGAGCTTGGAAATTGTCTATTTGGAGGATGACCTCAGCCACAAAACCACTGACCTTCAGTCTCTATGGCCTTTATAATCTCTCTGCCCTTCAGGCCCGAGAAGGTTCTTAGCAAAAACAGAACACCATGTTTAAAATCTCCCATCACTTTGGTACACTTTCTTTGTCCCCCCCCCCACACACACGTACTGTATGTTCTTTTAACAACGTTACGTCGGAGTGCATGATCAGCCTCGGCCGGATCAATAGTCATCGCCTCGTGTTTGCTGCTGTACGAATACCCCGGAGGCTGCTAAAAATTTCCCGTCAAACCTGCTTCAGTTGCACGTCTCTTATGGAAGTTATTTAATGAGAAGGCGCTCGCCACGAGGGACGGCCAAAGGGGGGCGTGCTGAGCTGATGGTTTTTGAGGCGGGCCTTTGGGGTTGGTAACATTGACGAGTCTCTAATAATGCATTCCGAGGGGAGTGTTGGCGTGGCTCTTTTCGGCTTTAGAGGATAAAACAGTCTTTACCTTGAAAGTATTGCTGTCGCCAAATATGGACTCTATGATGCTCGGAACAAGGAACGCTATTGAATTTAAGAATATTTTTTCACAAGCTGACAGCAGGGTATCGGATAAAAGCATAGATTGAGTGCATAAGAATAAATCATAACAACAAAACTGTCCACACGACACAATCAGTCATTAGCACGGGAGGGAATCTAGTGGAAAATGTGAGGAAAAATGTACCCATAGGAACTTTTCAGTGTTTTGTTGTGTTTGCTTGCTGGCTAAACTCACAAAAAAAAAACCACACTAAGTACAGTGGAACCTTGGTTAGCATCATTGATTTGTTCCAGAAGGTCCGACTCTAACCAAAGCAGATGCAAACCAAATCAATAGTTCCCTCAAGGGGGAATGGAACTTAGCTGCCTCTGTAGTCTCAAGTTGTCGCCCACAAAATTCCACCATGACCAAGAAACATAATCTTAGTAGTAGTCCGTCAATTGATTGGTCATATTGTATTTTATATATATACGTTTTAATATGTACCACATATTTTATTGTTATAAATGGCAGTAGGTTTTCAATGTTTCAAAAACCACTTGAACTTACTAGAAAAGTTATGAAATGAATGTGGAAAAAAACCTTAGCCAGCTCTCCCCGTCCCTCCTCTGCTGTATGATTCAGCAGCTCACGAAAACACGCATTTTCCAGTTATGTAATTGGGCTTAATTTGTTGCCCACACAAATACCCTTCTAGACAAACAAACATCCATATAGTTTGAGCACCTTAGTCTCCTATCATAGTTTAAAATTATGTCTCCTGTGTCCCTGCAGTGATCTTGTGGCCTGTGCATTAGTAATATGGATTAAACAGAGAATAATAGCAGTGTAAAGGTGACTATAGGGGTGCTATTTCCTGTCTACATGGTTCTAATATGGTACAGAAAAAAAGAAACCTATTTAGAAAGTAATGAATACGTTTTCTATGCGCTAAAATATTCCATTTATTAACATCGTGGAAATTCATTTAACATGGTCGGGTCTGGAACCATTGGTGGCTTGTTTTCGCCTAGCACAGGGCAAAGTGCGACCCACGGGCCACATTAAGACCGCCAAGTGTCTTAATCTGGCCCACGGGGCATTTCCAAATTGCTACTTTTAACATTGAAACTGTAGCCGCCAACATGGTTGCTTTGCTAGTGTGGCTTGTTTGGGTCGCCATTGTAGTCAGATGCAATCTTTGTTCAGAAAAAGGGATCCAATCAACACAACACGTCAACACACACGACGCACAAAGTAACCTACCTGCTGCCCCATGTAAGCATACAAATAAATATCTATGCAGAATACCCATGCCAAAAAACACCCATATATTTCTGCCACAAAGCATGCTGGGTAGTTTGTGGTTACTCTTTCTCCCAACATTTTGCAGTGTTTGTCACGTTTTTGCTTCATTCAAATATGTTGAGGCGGTCGTCAGAGAACTAAACTGGACCACAATGGACCACCCAGCATGCCTTGTGGGCATTTCAAAATGTTAGGTGTTATGTTTAGTGCTTTGTTGTTGTTTATCACCCATGTAGTAGAAGTAGTAGTAGTAGTAGTAAATGTATGTGATGCATTAAGTTGCTGTGAATGTTTTTATTTTTTTGCACTGTGAGCAAGTATGTCATTCTGTTTGACGACCACCTACATACAAACGGCCCCTCAGCCAATTTTTTTAACTCAGTGTGGCCCCCAAGTTCAAAAGTTTGTCCACCCCTGGCTTAGCCACACAAAACTGGGGTGAGGGTGGCGGATGCAGCTATCTATCAAAATACTACAGAAACTTCCCTCTCCCTGGCCACTTCGTCCAGCTCCTTCTGGCGGATCCCGAGGCATTCCCAGGCCAGGTGAGAGACATAGTCTCTCCAACGTGTCCTGGGTCTTCCCCGAGGTCTCCTACCGGTCGGACGTGCCCTGCCACCTCTCCAGGGAGGCGTCCATGAGGCATCCTACTGATGGTGGTCCAGAATCTCTTCAGGAATCCTCTTCTCGTCCGGAAGTCATTTTCCATGGGCTCTCCGAACCGAGGTTTTGCCTCAGTGACTGGCAGAGGCACAGACTGCTTGGTGCTCGCCCACCAGGTGCTCGCCATCGTGCCCCACCACCAGGCCCGGCTCCAGAGCGGGGCACCGGTGACCCGCGTTCGGGCGAGGGAAAACTTGGTCAATTTGTATTATTCATCATTGGGGTCTTCTTGTCAATTTCCGCAACTCTAAAAAATGCATTAAAAAGCCTCACACAGTGAGCATCCATTCGCCACGCAAGTGTAGACCCGCAGGCCCACACTATGCGGTTTTTGTGGTGCACTACTACTTATTAACAAGTCCGCAGGGACATGCTGACAATATGGTGACAAGTGAATTGAGAGTATGTGTTTTCCACCTGAGTGTTGGCAGGTGTCGCTGCAAGATGGCCCGAGTCAGGCTTTGCACGTGGGGAAATTAAAAACACGCCAAAGCGAAGCAGCCTCTTCCTGCACAGAGGGAAAGACGTGTCACAGTCGTCCCTCCTCCATCCATTCATCACTCCCTCCATCATGAGGCTGATCAGGCAATTAGCAAGTAGGGCAGCCTTAGTTCCGGTTAGAAAAAGAAGTGATATGTTGTGGCTTTTGCGTGCGTGCCTTTTGCAGTGCAACATCGGCAGTCTTGCAGCAGAACACTACGAGTCAACTTCTGCCACGCAAAAATAGCACGTGACAACCTTGCCTCACTAAAATGGGTTTGAATTTTGCCTTATGTTGTGACACATCAACCAGAAAAGTGTAATTATGTTAAGCTCTACAAGGCACAAGGCCTTAAGTTGCCCATCCCTGGTTTACTAGAACAATGTCTTGTAAACATATTCAATTTGGACACAATTAATGATATTTTTACATTATAGTGTGTTTTGCAAGGCCAACATATTACGTTTGAGATGATTAGAAATGTGCCAGTAAATTGTGATTGTGTCAGTGATGGGCCACTACAGTAGGAAAAACTATCAGGGCTCTTTTTCTACAGCCTTGTTTTGCCCTCTAGCGGCAAAGGACAAAAATACATATTATATAAAAAATGTTTTTTCCACCCTAAGAATATATTATTAATTACAGCGTGGATCTCTGACTTTTTCATGTACTACAAGGGATCTGAGCGAATTGCATACGTCATACAATGACAATTATAATTTAAATCACATAAGGTATGTGTGGCAGCACTTTCCGTAACAGTTTCCGTAGTGTAGTGGTTATCACGTTCGCCTCACACGCGAAAGGTCCCCGGTTCGAAACCGGGCGGAAACATTATTTAAAAATGTTGACTTTTTTTATGTATACATTATTGAGAAGCTTTCGATTGCTACATTTTATGGCAAAATGTTGTGCAAGGTATATTTATACTTTCCACCACCTTAGGGAGCGGCTGTTCATGCAGAAGGCGGATGCGACGGAGGAATAAGGGTCATGGAGAGGGGTCGCTGTCAAAAGGCAAAAACGGGCCTTGTCGACATAAGTTAATTTGTTGACCTATTTTTCTTATAAGTTACACAATTTGTGTTTTATTCTGATTCATGTTTTTTAGGCTTTTGGTTTGGAGTTTCATTGGACCACAACGGGTCACTTCCCGGGGTTAATTAGCGCTACTTGTCCCACCGTCAGCTCCCTAATGAGCGCCAGCCAACTGCCACTGTTTCCATTTGAATGATTTTCTGCACCATAAATCACCACAGTCACTTGTTTTTTGTAGATGCGTGAGCGAATAGCCTCCTTTGCGAGGGAATCAAAGGACAAACACACATGGGG